>VCRD01001304.1:52317-73157 GCA_006783055.1 Trinorchestia longiramus
CACGACACCACCACACACGTAGCTGCTACACACGTCACCACCACACACGTCACCACCACACACGTCACCACCACACACGTCACCACCATACATAAGTGGTGGTGGGTAGGGCGCAGAAAAAGATGAAGACGAGCAAGACTCCGACGAACACCTCGCGATGACGAGCAAGGACACCTGGGTACTCGTCACACAAACCAGTGATCATGGCCTCCAAGCCTCCAAACGTGCTATCCAGGCCTGGGGGAAGTTAAAATAAGTGTAGGCCTAGGCATGAAACATCTACATTTCAAATAGTTTTATTTGAAGACATGCAGTACTGTAAACGTAGTTTGTGTTTTTTACGAATGAAAGCGATTGTTTACAAGAAATAGAGAAAATAGAAATATAAAAGGGCCGAAGTGAATAGGTGAGTGACGAACGTATTTCACGAATGACCTGTTTATGAGTTATTGGTAGTAGAAAACTAGGATTATAATAATAATGATGATTTCAATATTGATTTATGTGAAACGTCAATGTCGTATTGTAGTTACACAAAGCTTTTATACACTGGTGACGTCTAACACAGGGAATCATTATTTCTTTTTGATGAAAATGACGTAAGGAAGGGAGTGTGCATAGTGAGAGGTTTCTTATTACACCACTGGACTTAGACGAGATAAAGGCCTTTTGCTGCTCAAGTTATGAGGTTCCTTACTTGGGTCCAGGATGGGATAGGCCCGGCATGCATATCAAGGCGGCCCATCATAGAGGCTCAGAACTTTATCAGTAGTTAAAGTATTCAATGTTACTTAATCAATCATTGTTATTTCAACAACTTTTAAATAATTTTTCAACAATCAGGGTTCAGTTTTAAGCAATGTTTTTTTGAGAGTTTATAGTCAAATTCAGGTCCAGACTGAATGGACTATAAGTCAGATATGTTCCATACAGCAATTTGAGAGCTATATAATCCAAAACACAACCAAGCCACACTGTTTTAGTGTCTTACATAGGTCACAAGATGAAATAGCCACACGATGAAAAAAAACATACAGGACAGTTATTACAATCCACATTTAATTAAATTTAAAGATTATGTAAAATTTTACTGTTTGAAAATAGACAAAATCATCAATCTTAAGATTCATTTCAAATCATGCAGTGATACTGATGGAAAAGCTCTTGTTAGTTTCCTGAAACAGTGAGATAGTCATAGTGCCAGGTTTTCGTACTACACAGTCAATGGTAGCAAACATTTTCGTATGGAATTTAGGGGCAAGCTGTCTTAACTCCAAACTATTTAATGACTTCATCAAATTAATAAATGGCGATTTATTTTTCTATTAACAGAGAATACTCAAACCAAACAGCCGCTTTTGTGGCGTCAGATTTTATCCACTTCAGTCGGGAAAATGATCTCTCTCTCGAGAATAGTTAATTATTATCAAACACATGAACAATCTGAAAATTGTTTCAATGTTTGGAAAAACAGCTTGTATTTTTTCCTGTGTTGGATCTGGCATATGTCCTGGTGACTGGAACTTTCTTTTTTGCATGAATTTGTTTGACATACGTACATTGAAAAGTTAAGAGTTCATATTAACATTTAGACGAACATTCTTTCGAAATTCTTGTTTTGATTTCGTGAAGCCGTGAAAAAATTGTTTCCTTATTGCTCTCGTGTTAGATAACCACGAAAATAGTTAACTATACTCCTGCATACAGGAACTCTTCTCTCTAAATTTGAGTGTCATCTTGTCATTAATAACAGGAGGACATGGCAGTACTCTAATTAATCTCTTCGATGAATTTTATTGAAGGCTTCAGTTGTACGGCCATCATTGTGTTGTCGTTTTAGGACTCTACGTGTTCTTGAGAGAATTTTGTACTATACGTCAGGTACAACTTCTCTTGCTTTTCAATATCATCAAAATTTCCCCGATTGCTAGAAGCAAATTACAGAAGCGAACTGTAACATTTATCCCTGTGTTTATTGAAATCTGTGCGCTTTGAAGAGTAATACGCATTTAATGAAACTGTGCATGGAAACCTACCAGTATGTGAAGTAAACACACAGATTCAAATTTCTGAAATTTTTCAGGTTAAAAAAAATTGAGTTTTTTGTTTAGTATCACATTTTTTAAAGTTATCGTCATGGATATGACAGTTATTTAAAAGTGTGCGTGAACCTCTCACTGATAGTCTCCCATCTTGTGTCAAATAATGTTGCAGTGTATTTTACTTTGCTGGAAAGAGGTTTTCCGGCACTGAACACCGGCTTGCAGTGGTAAAAAAGTGGTAATGTTATTTATTTAACTTGTAATCAAACGTATAACGAACTAGTATGAACGTTGAACACGATAAAATTCGATGAGAGCACATGCAACAAGCTGGCATTAAGGTACATATAATGTATCAGAACAAAGCAAGTTCACTCACCGAGTGTGATAAGCATCAAGAAGAAGATGATGGACCAGAATACAGAGCCTGTCATGGTTGCGATGGCTTCAGGGTAAACCGTGAAAACCAGACCGGGACCTGCGATATAACATAAACGAAGTGACAGTGCGGTACTTATGTCTGCATCAGCCCTATTTTTTCGTTACATTGGAGGGAAAAGATACTATCCGGCTTATAAAAGTATTCCTTAAGAAAGATCTTTCAGACCGAATTAGATAAGGGTTAAGATTATGTTAACAGAAATAACGATATTGTCGTGTTGGCTATGCTGAAGCTGACATTGTTTTGTGTTTAATGGCTTTATAAAAATGTATCTCAAATGAACTAGCAGTTCAGGCATGAAGTGATTCTGGCAAGGCTTAGAACTAATAGTCTCTGTGTTCGATACAAAGACTTAGGAGTGAACTGATCATTTTGGCCCCGTAGTTTTGGTGTGACACCCTAATATGACCCTCATATTACTCTAATGTAACCCTCACAAACTCGTAGTGAAGAGTAGATGATTTAAATTTTCCGCATCTAATTGAATCACCTTTATAGCTAAAGTACTGTTATCTTGTTAAGTGTGTGCATAATGCATATACGGAGTAAACACACACACACACACGTGTGTAGGTTAGATGCATGGATTGCCAGTATATCGTCGGTTACTCCACACATAAATTTGTCTGTCTGCTAACATTGCTTATCTACTCTCTTGCTCCTATGTTCACACTTGGCATTTTCTGTGCTCACACGTGTTGATTCTCCCAGTACACTACAGTATGCATTTATGTATCTTAATCCTCGCATAAGTTGTCTATGTTAATATTTCAAACCTATTGCACTAGCCAATAATTTCATTACTCTATCATTATTTTTGTATTCTCAATTTCTCGATTTTCTCTACTGATTTTTTTTTAGACAAAAGGTTATTCAAAAATTTTCTTCAAAAAACGGGTTTTATGCGTTATTTTCTAGTCCATTCCCCCACTAGAATCAATTATAGGGAACGTTTTTACCCCCTTCAAGTCTCCGGCAAAATCTCAAACAATTTATACCTGTAGCGCCAAAAAATTATCGTCATTTTAGTATAGACTCTTACTGCGGGAACAATGAAATGCTTTCTACTCGAATTTCTCTACTAGAACTAATTTTTAGTATCATTTGCTCAATACAGCACATTGATCAATTTTACACACCTTCTCACCTCCCTCGCACGTTTGACCACACCATATTTACTCTCTTCCTTCCAACCCCTAAAACCAATCCACTAACCTTCACCTTTTCAAAGCTCACTTCCTCACTGACCCTGGTCACTCCGAAACCCACCATCCCCAATTGCCCTGATTCCTTTCAAACCCAGGAACCCACTCACCTTCCTCGCCGACCTCAGAGATGTTCCTGTTTTGCACGTGCGCCATGTAACCCAGAACTGAGAAGATCACAAAGCCTGCCAGGAAGCTGGTCACGCAGTTGATCGTTGCTGTCACCATCGCGTCTCTGCGAACAGCAGGCACTGGTTTGTTACGATATCAGTAAAAAAGAATGAATAAAATAATGAAATGAAGTAGTTTCCACGTAACACCATGCATTTCTATTGATGTATTCTGTAAAGTAAATCGCATAAATGTTCCCAGGTTGATGAAAATAAAGGCCTACACGTATACGTCAGAAAATCCGTAAACTCTTTTGTTCGTTTCCGGTTTTTTTAAGCGTTTTTATTAATAGTTTTTCAGTGATACAAAACGTGCACATTTTTTTTAAATCTTTGTAGTTTTATTCAGGATTTAACCACACTTTCTTCCCTATTTTAACAACCACTGTAAAACTCAGCATAAATTTCGTTATAATGACACCAAAATTTACGAAAATCAGCTCCAGCAAAATTGTAACAGAAAACTACCTCTACTAACTATTATAAATGAAACCTGCTTATTTCGTAGCAATAAAACGTAGAGCTTTAAAACCATTTGAACACACATTACGTTTTTTAATTCGTTGACCTTCATATGATACAATTCACAAGTATACGAGCGAGACTAGTGCACCTAACAGCAAGGAATAATGGAGGTTATCAGTTAAACGAATATGTATTTCAATAACCCACTATCTATAAAGTAAAATCTCAAAGGCTGTTTTCAAGCTAGATTTTTTAACTCCCTGTACAAGTTTGTCACAGATGTTAGAAAATGGGAGAAAATTTTCAGCTTAGATCCTTTTCGGTCAGCTAGGCCAGCACTTATAGGCATAGAAGCATTCTACATAGGTGTACTAGCCACAGGAGTTTATAAAATATGTGCTTGGCGGGTACTGGTGCCAAATTCTTACATAGAAACGAGATTGGAAAAAATGAGCTCGGCATCTGTATTTGATTCATGCAACGCTGTTAGCAGAAGTAAAATTTGTTGAAAGATCTAACACAGATCTCCTGAGTTACTCAGCGAAATAAAAGTGTCAGAACCTGAGAATATTCATTCAATAGTTTTCCGAGACCACTTGGAGGTCTTTATACCATCAAAAATGAGGTTATTTTATCAATAGAAAATATTGCTTACCACGTTTCCGCAAATATTAAAAGGTCAGTAAGCCCCGACATTTTTCCTTTCTTGAGGTCATGATCATGCCTGTACTTTTATTCGCCGCTGCATCTTTTAAAGTTTGAACTTTGAATCTTTATTGCTCTTGTCCAATTATATGGTGCCGTGAACAATGTGATGTTAAAGCCGAATTTTCTCTCTGACACTTTTGAATTTCGATGAACTACTTTTGAGAACACTCTTATGCGCTATATTTCTTACTGTACGTTTTGTTTGTCAAAAAGGACGTCCATTTCTGCTCAAGTTTAAAGTAATTTTAAACCTTTGTGGACAGCAAGGTCAGAAATTTCAGTTCTCTGGTGGAACCCCAGTGCTATGTTTTGCATTAAGCGATAATTGATCAAATTGAGAGGTAAAACTAGTATCCTATTCGAAGCTGAAATACAATTAATCTGAAAAAACACACGTATTAAATGAAATAGTCATATAATTTAATTGATTGATCTTGAATTAAAAAATGTTTCATTTCGATTATTTTTTTCAGTATTTTATGTTACCCTATGGGGAAAAAACTAAGCACAGAGCTTGATAAACTTAAAAATAAGATTCACGAATGACTGATGGCAAGAACATAACAGGATCGTTGGAACGATTGTTTTGAAGATCGCCTTGACGTATCCAAGAGACGGCAAAGAGAACGCTTTTTACGTCTTTTTCTTGTGCTTCTGAGCGTAATGAGGAGAGAATGCGAGAGGAAACTTTGGCAGCCAGTGACTGAACGTGGCTTATTGGGATCATTGTCAGGATTCGGGGGAGGGGAATGATGGAAAATGAGGGGACTGTGAGACAGGGGTGGAATGTGAGTCAAAAAGAGAAGTGTGAAGAAAGGTCACAGATGAATAGAAAGAGTTTGAAGTTAAGAAGAATGAACTGGAAGTCTATAAGAAGGAGGAATTATAGGTAATATAACAAAGTGTTTAGGAAATACTCTAAGGGAAGAAGAAAGAGGAAAGAATTGCAGCCACATATGGGAGTGTGTGAAAAACCTAAGAGAAATGAGAGGGTAGAAGGAAGGCATGGGCATCAGGGAAGTATGATGGAAGTTTGAACAAATTGAGGGAAGTGTGGGAAAAGTTGAATGGACATGCAAAAAATTTTCAGAAAAGTATCAGTGAAGAGAGATAAAAGTTTTGTAAAACTAGAGGGGAATATGAGAGGATTTTTTTTAATGTAAGTTGTGAAGTGGAAGTAAAAAGAATATGCTTGTGGTGCTAGTCAAAAGTTAGGCAAAGAAATCCTCGCAAGTCTTTGTAATCACTTGGCAATCTCACACATTGTTTGTCTTGACTTCTCCTAGGAAAGAAATATCATTAGCTATCATTAGTAGCCATTGTTTGCAAGTTGTGTGCGGAACGTGTTTTCGTGCACACAATTTTATTATACGACAAATGCGAGGGATCATTCTCAAAGAAGATGCAATTCAAATAAATCTAAGATATCAATTTAAAATCGAATCGCAATTAAAGTCACAAAATTCAAAAGTGTAATTTTAGGGTCAAGTCGGTGATGCATGAAATAAAACTTTCAGACTGTGCGTTCTCATTGCCAGGAACCCAGTGATCATTGAAATGCCTGCACAGCACGAGGCTAAAAGCTGTCGACAAATTGTGCTGTTTATGCAGCTGAACCGGAGAATCGGCTACTAACAGGCTTTCCTGAAAACAAAATTTAGTCTTGGTCGACATTTTTTGTTTCTCTGTCGCTACTTGAAAATTGTTATTGCAGAAAAACAGGGCACTTCCTGAGAGTACTTTTTGTCACATAAGTTTCTATTTATAAAAAATGGCGTAGAAAATGAGAGTATGAACTGGGGCCTATAATAAGAGTATTACTCGGTTTTGCGGAAATCTACTGCAACGAGAAAACCGGGCAGGCAATTTTTATTGTTTTTTTTTTTTGAAAGACAGAGAATCAAATTATTGGGTTAGTTACACATCCTTCTCGAAAGCTATTATGACCTGATATCGTTAGTTATCAGGTTATCATTAGTCATGGGAATTGCATCCTTCTTTGAAATGACTTGCCTGCGATAGGTTGAATTTCTCCTGACGGTCAAACAGAAAGTTAACTTCATTGGGAGCTAACAGAAGGACTTTAAATAAGAAGTGGAAGCTACATATACTTATATGTTTGGTCTTACTGTACAGGAAGTTACGCCTAATTAAGGTCAGTGTTCTAGCTGCTGCGCTTGCCCATCAGTGCCGATGTATATTGTTCCTTTTTTATGAATGTTATGTGATGCACTGACTATGGACAGCAATAAACGTTGTGAGACGTTCAGAAATATCTTTATGATATTTCTGAAATGTACATATACGTATGCAATTTTATACATAGACTGTGTAGCAATAGTTATTTACTGAATCATATTCAGATGTTGGTTTCGTCATATCAGAACACTGAAGTTACATATTCGCACCTAGGCTTTAGTTTGCATATTTTAAAAGGTGCATTCAAGATATAACACTTTCAAAGTTTTTTTCATGATTGCAAACAAGTAAAACCATACAGTTTATTTTAAGATACGTCTACACTCGTGAATGCATGGCAGAAGTGGCAGCACTATACGGCACACAGAACTCTAGCGGCAGCAGCGAGAGTGAAGACTGTTTGTGATAATCAAAATAGCGTATGGAGTCTGTGTTTGTGTTTCTATTAAGCTGACTGGCGCTTCGTTTCAAGATTAAAAAATCCATGTCTCATCCATTGTCACAATCGATGAAAAGAAATTCTCATTCATGTCATCACGAATTAATATTGTCTGGCAACATGCCACACGCACAGCCGTGTGGTCGTCCGTCAGCATTCGTGGCACCCACCTGGAGAACACTTATCGCATTTTCAGATCTTCATGCAGGATTGTGTGCTCCGATCCCACGGAAACAACAACTTTGAAGGTGATGTGTTCCACAATCATTCACCAATCTTCCAAAACAACATTCTCCACTCTCTCGATTATGTTGTCAGACCGGCTGATGTGAGGCCGACGTTCTGCCTTCCTTGAACTGTCGCACCCACGAGCGCACATTAGACACATCCATGATACCATCACCACATGTCTCACTCGAAGGGCGATGAATTTCGATGGGTGTCACACCACTCAAATGGATAGAAAAAATGATTGCACGCTGTTCTTGTAATGAAGGCGACGCCATTTGAAGTTTAAGTGTGAAAAACAATCCTCACTCTCGCCGCTGCTGCTAAACTTCTGTATGCCGTACAGTGCTACCATCTCTGTCATGCATTAAAAACGAGTGCATGCGTGTTTTAAAACGAACTGCATGTTTCTATTTGTTTACAGTCCTGAGAAAAAACATCTGAGGTGTTATAACTTGAATGCACCTCGTAAAGCATATATATTTTGTAGTCTGAACCTACTTTCTGGTCTGAAATACATTCTGATTAGAAAATTAAATCAACTTGACTGAAACTCCAGTTTGTACTTTAAAAGCATATTAACCAACACTATGCAGCTATGCAACACGTAATGTATGAAGTACGTAGGTAATAACTGTATTTTTAGGTATAGAGTTCAGAGGGAAGTTATCTCAACTGCTCGATCAGGAGTGTTACGTCTAGGTAAATCGTTCAGGGAAGCTTGATACATTCAGGGCTATAAGAACACCTGTAGCAGTTGTTGTGAAACTTGTTGTAGGAGGAGAGAGCCAAGAGGGTTCCGAATCCTGGTCCCAGGCTGAAGAAGATCTGAGTGGCGGCGTCTACCCAAACCTTCATTCAAAAGAGACATGCATTAATCGTAGTTGATTAACGTGCAGATGTGTAGGTACTTTATTGATGCTAAGCAATAAATTTAAATAATTATGAGTAATGTCAATCATTATCCTAAATGAATAGTAAATAGATTTATTAGTGCTAATTAATAAATTAAGGTTCACACGATGAAAAAAAATTATTAATATGAATATGTTTGTAATTTCCAAAGTTCATCACTATTATTTTATTGAAATTTATTCCGAACTTCTATTTTATAAGCTTCCAATTTCACCTTCTTTCGGTTCGAATTAACTTATATGTTTCATTGACCGTATATTTATTTCCTTAGAAAGTATTGCATTCTATGCATTTTATTTCTAAACTCATATTAGGTTAAAGTTAAAGCAAGAAATCCGGTCTGAGATGTTCGATGTATAAAAGCTATGGGATACATCACGTTGCTATTTCAAGTAAAACCATTCAAATGCTCTACTCAAGCAGTTATACAATTATAATTGTGAGACACTAATTAATCTTCGCACATATTGGGTAGTGCTGTAATAATTTGAAAATAAGGAACTCAAACGTGAGTATTCATTTCATGCATATGTTCTAGCACCTCAGAAAAGGCGAAAAGATCCGGAAAGATGAAGGGATGGATACCTTCTTTTGCACAATCATCCCGTTTGACCGCCGCCTGTAAAGTGCGGAAATTACGGAGGAATCATGTAGACTTTACTTGCAGTCTTGGGAATTTGAAACTTGATGTGTAAAAGTATAATTAGTTATCTCATTTTGAGATGTAGTTTCACTCGTCGTTTGCAAAAGTGCATGACATTAATTCAACACACAAAAACGTTCTGCCATCGTTATTATTTTGCGTAAGTGAATGTTGAACATGTGTCTAAAGTTTATGATTCATGTTCACTCCTTTTATTGATGTTCCCTGCCCTGAAAACCGGTATGTGGCACTCACATGAATATTGAGAAGCATGTGGAAGCGAGGGGTGATGTAGTACATAATTCCCTCTCCAGCTCCAGGGAGGCTCACCCCTCGTACTAGGAGGATGATGAGCACCAAATAAGGGGCCGTGGCGGTCACCCACACCGCCTGAAGTACGCAGAGGGTACGTAATGGGCACGCAGAGGGTACACAGGGGCACGCAGAAGACACACAGGGGCACGCAGGGGGCACGCAGAGATACGCAGGAGGCACGAAGAGGGCATGAGCGGCATACGACACGGACTCATCAGTGACAAGCGACATGCGTTGTTATAACAATATTGCAATGACAATATTGATGTGCAAATATTGAAATGACAATATTGCTGTAACAATATGATTAAAATGTTCTTGATCTAAATCGTATGAGTTCATCTGAGCTGCTTTGGTTCATATTAACTCAAAACACTGAATTCATCTAAAATTGTTGATCACCTTCACATTCTTGATGACCTACCATTATCCCTCGCTTGATCCTCACCTTGCCTGCAGACTTGACTCCTTTCCAGAGCGAGAAATAGACGAGGAGGAAGACGGTGAAGAGGCATACGGCTAGGGACACCTTGATGGGCCCCACATCTTCCAGCCCCGGCGACTTGTTCACTTCAAGAACCTCTCGACTGGTGGGCAACGGTACAACGCTTACAAGTTCTGACTCAACCCACAAGTTTAAACCTGGATTAAACACTAAAAAAATGGAGCCTTCTAATGACTGAAGGGAAGACCCCAGCTTTTGCATGTTAGTGTAATGAGTTGAGAATTGGAGTATATGTAGTTTTGAAAAGTAGTGCTCGTAGGCTCCCAAAAAATCGAATTATCACTTTCACGATCAGGAGTACTGCTCATGTATTCTGCTTTCAAAGAAATCACTAGACGCTGCTTTCATCTTTCTATGAGAATAATAAATGTTTGGAAGTATATATATTATGCATATTAACAAAATACATATTCAGTTTAAATCATCTTTTGCATGTTCAATTTTTTAAATAAAATGAAAGGATAAAGAACAATGGGAATAAACTTCTTTATGTACATAGCAAAGTGAATTATTCCCCTCAGTTTTCTAGTCTAAAGTTCTCTGGACGTCTCCACATACACACTAACCCAGTCAGATTACGATTAAATAGATTAGCTGCTACACTGAACACTAGGCGTTAGACACACCTCAACCACGCTCATCGACACGCCCCTACGAGCCTCCACTTTAACTTGCAGCGCAGAGGGCGGGGATCTCGCTTGAAGCATCACTACTTCTCTGAAGATCTTATCGATAAGCACCGTCACTACTCGCCAAGATGTTGGCAGTAGGAACTTGAAACTCAATGCAAATGTACTGTATACTCTATTAGAAATAAAATTCATTTATTTATTTTGTTTATTTTTAAATTGGTCCGTCTAGTCCCAGTTAGGTCTTTACGCCCTCAGAAAATTGTGAAATGCTTTAATTCCTTGACAAACTCTGAATAAGTTATTTGAAGTGAAGTGAGTGTTGGATCTCGTCCCGACTTCCCAGACGCGATATTCATCTCAAATTCTTACATTTCCAAATATTGCTTATTCCCTGTATGAACACAAAGATTGGTTGCCAGACATCTTTTTCAAGTAATGAAACTTAGATCAAATGGTAGTAATAATATTGCAGATAGGCACTTCCTAGCGAAACCTCAGCAAGAACAAAGACTATTACACTCCTATTTTTTATTTGTTTTCGAAAGACGCGACACGAGTGCTAGCGATCACCTAGTCTTCTCTGACATTGCTCGACTATAATAATCCGTGTTAATCATTGCTTCATGTAAACTTTTAGCAGCAAACACATACACCTAAACATCCTACGTCACGTCTAAAGAAATTCCATGCAACACTTAATCTAACCTAACCTCACATACGCAACTAAAATCAGACCAATCCAGACCACAAGTAAAGACAAATTTAAATTTCGCAAGGTCACATTACTTAAAAAATTCCTTGGCTGGAGACACATGGGTGCTGAAGTCGGTGGCCTCAGAGACGTTGAGAGTCTGAGTGCAGTTGGGTGTATTCCAGGCGTTGTCACACGAGGTCCAGGGCAGCTCACTACTGAAGGAGGCCACGAGGTAGTACACGCTCCAGGCGAGGATGGTGTTGTAGTACATTGCCATGTACAGGTCAATCATACAGATCGCGTACCCTATGCCTGCACAGACACGGTACGTGTATGATGACGACTGTACACGTTTGCATGACCTCGAAAGAAGCTTTCACAAAGCTGAGACAGAGAAGTTAGTGTCTCATACAGGTTCAGATTCTCTAACGCGCTCGAAGATGTTTGGCGTGTTACACATCAGGTTGGAAATAGGATTGACGTTATCTCAGCAAGATCAAAAGCTTAGTAGCTCGTAAATTTTAATTGGTAGTTACAATCATTTTATGTTATCTTGTCTCCCTACGTTATATTTCGATAGAGAACCATAATGACTACTATGTGTTGTAGGTTCATGCAGACAGATACCTGAAAGACGTCCAAATCGTGTAAAGTTTGATGGAGTCGTGGGAAAAGCTACATCTAGATTTTGGGAGAGGCTTTACCTAACAAATATACATATTTCCTGAATTCTTGCGAAGACCTTACCTGATGTACGAAAATATTGTTGAAATTCGTCAAGTGATTTGTACGTAAAAGAGAAATGCCTGTATACCTGAATCGCAAATAACCATGAAAAATTTACCCGTTAAAAATTGTAATATGTAGAAACATGCAAAATTCCTGCAGAAGCCGTCAATAATAAAAATAACTTAACTTGTTATTTCTTCTCACAGGCTGAGAAAAATATATCAAAGTCGAAGATATTTCACTGTTGAAAATGTGTGGGACATTTAGAATTCTCATTTTCCTATACTTGAGGTAGGTTTCGCACCTTAACACAATATCAATCAAGATCACAACACACACATAAGAGGTTGACATTAAGTTGTACCCACAATAGATTCAGCTCACATAAAATGTGTATTATAAGTTGTGATCACCATAGGGGCAACACGGGCTTTAATAAGAACCTGCTCAATGTACACAATGTGAATAAGAAGATGTGATACAGATCACGACTCACACACGCCACCGGCCAACAAGATGCCGGCATCGCACAGCGTCAGGCAGTCGCTAACAAGAGCGCTAACTTGGCTGTCGAGTTAGCGCTGCTGGACTGCGTTCGCTGGCATCCTCAATAGCTGCGTAGTGTTCCAGTTAGCACACTAGTAACTTTGTGCGTGAGCTGTTCGTGCCGTGTTTGTAGTAGACACATTCACGCTCTTCGTGCCGTGTTTGTAGTAGACACGTTCACGCTGTTCGTGCCGTGTTTGTAGTAGACACATTCACGCTGTTCGTGCCGTGTTTGTAGTAGACACGTTCACGCTGTTCGTGCCGTGTTTGTAGTAGACACATTCACGCTGTTCGTGCCGTGTTTGTAGTAGACACATTCACGTTGTTCGTGCCGTGTTTGTAGTAGACACGTTCACGCTGTTTAAGGCATTAGAATACCTTTATTTTTGTTCTTAGGATACTTGCAGTTACAATTGTAACAATACACATTGCCAACTATCGTATCCAATCAAAGAGCTTTTTAAAGGTACAAAAAAAACTCAGCGGAACAAAAAATATTGAGGACATCCGTTCTGGAAATTGTTGATGAGTAAGATGAGGCCATTATGGCAATCAGATAATTACTCAAATCAGAGGCAGGTGTTACAGCTGTGTCAATAGGCTGCCATTGAGGAATGTTAATTTCTCATTAATACTGGCAAGAACAGACACGATTATACTATGAAGCAAGCCACTTCTTTAAGTTGAGACCAGGATTCACATTTTTTCTTGCGAAGTTCTGTGTCCTCTTGATACACAGACGGACCAGACTCTTCAATGAAACCCCCAGAGCAGTAATCAACAGCACGAATAACTGAACTGAATCAACAGGTGCAGAACAGCCGTGTTCCTCAAAAAGTCACACGCTGTACAGCAAGGAACCACTTCTTCTAACTTCACTTGCAGAAGAAAAGTTCAAAACCGGTGAGAGGAAACGAATAAACGAAAAAATATCACTGAAAAACTTAAGAACGTTGACTAGCATTTGAAATTGAAAAATAGTTTAGGAAAGGTGTTGTTTAGCGAAAGGACGCATAGAGGAAGTTACACCTTCAACCAAACATCGATCAGCTCACTGAGGGTTATGAAAGTTATTTAACAAACATTTAGAGCAGTATCTTTCTTGTAATATTCTTGGAGGTTGAATTCGAGAAGCAAATGAAAATTTAAATTGAATGTCAGCCAAGAAACGAAAGTTAGGCTAATGAAGCAGCTGCAGCAGACCTCGCCCGTAAACATCAACAGAAGGTACTCTTAACACGTTTGTTGCGATTGCCTGATTGGTGTAAAACTTCACTTTGTACACATAGTCACTAGAAGGATCTGAAAAAATTACAGAACTTAACACGTTGCCTGCGATTGCCTAGCTGGTGCAAATCTTTACTTTGTACACACAGTCACTAGAAAGCCTTGAAAAAATTATAGAACCTAACCTGAGCGACCCACCGGCGGGTCGTATCGCACTCAACGTGTTAACCTAAGTGACCCACCGGTGGGTCGCATCGCAACAAACTTGTTAAGAGATAGTAACTCTGTAGCAGAGCACACCGAATCAACGGTAGAACAGTGACTAAATTAATAAAATTTGTCTACTCCCTAGTTTGTGTTCCTGTGAATTTACACCAGGTGCAGGGGAAAATAGGAAAAGCAAAATAGGAAGTAAGTATTTCTGAAAAAGAAGGCACAAGTAATGCATTAGAGACCTCAAGCTGGATCCACTTTATTGATGCCTCAATCCTCAGATCACCAATGAAATATTCTGTAGTGCCTGCTCATTTGTCCTTGTGGTCGACTGACGTCATTTGTTTCGATCTTCCTCACTTCAGTCGCTTTGGTCGTTAGTTCTCAGAAAATTTGGTTGTTCTTCGCAATCCTGGCTGCTGTTGGTCACAGGGAGTGTTTCTAGCAACTAAGGCTTAGAGGGTTACTGAACTCTTCTGACTCTGTTTCAGACTTTCACGGTTATTCCTATTTTTTAATATTAAAAATAATTTATAAATTAACTATCTTGAATCTAATATAGTATCATGTGCAGTATATTTTGTTTTCAAGGGCAAAGTCGTGCGGTGACTGCATTCAGCCGATTTGTTGTTCATTCATTGTTCCGTTTGTGTTGTCCGATAACTGGAAACTGGAGCTTTAATGTGCAGGTGTAAAACCATGTATAGAAAACAAAACATTATGTACAGTACCTAACGTGGTCGGTGACTTGCCGATTTATAAATTCAAGTCGAAGTGGTACCTGTACGAGTAAATGGTACACCCAAATGGTACCTTCTGGTCTGCGTGGTACGCTTAAACAAGAGGAATATCATTAAGCCCAGGTGGTACCTGAGCTTAAGAAGCACCTCTGAAGTCAAGAGTACCTTTGAGCATGGGACAGATCCTCCTCCAGACGGTGATGCAGCCCTGCTTGTGGTATTGTCCGAGTGCCAATTCCAGGAAGAAGAGAGGTAGTCCACCGAACAGCAACATGATCACGTACGGGACTAGAAAAGCGCCTGGAAACACAAGTAATGCTACTAAGCACCTATCCAATAGAACCGTTAGTACCAATACAGCTATTAGTACCAATAGAACCATTAATGCCCATACAGCCATTAGTACCAATACAATTATTAGTACCAATACAACTATTGGTACCAATACAACTATAAGTTCCAATACAACTATAAGTACCAATACAGCCACTGTCATATGAGTGAACACAAGTGTAAACGATCATTCTACGACTACGCCCACAAATTGTGTAAAAAGAGGATGAATACCAACAAGGGAAAGATGCAAAATGAAGGGATATTTTTACAAACGAAACTTCTGAGAAAGATTTTCCTTTTAAATTTCTTTCGAATAAACCCTGTACGTTTGACTGTTATTATGATAGAATACAAGTGTCCACTTTTGGGTCGAATTTTGTGATTCATTGAAAAGATAAGCTTACATCGCAAAAAAAACCTTAGGGTTTAGAGCTATGAATTAGTTATGGAGTCTCAAAGACAGGAAATGGCACCATAGAGTTTCACTTGACTGAAGTTTGTAAGGTTTTCAGCAATAAATTTAGTGAATACGTCAGGTATCTGACCAATAAAATGAATTTCCATTTACCAGTATTCTGAAGCCTATAATTTATATGAAAATGCTTGTTTGTTTGGCAAGGAACGTCGACCTTACTACCACAACTCTATTCCAGTCCACCCATCACCTCAGTCCACCCATCACCTCAGTCCACCCATCACCTCAGTCCACCCATCACCTCAGTCCACCCATCACCTCAGTCCACCCATCACCTCAGTCCACCCATCACCTCAGTCCACCCATCACCTCAGTACACCCATCACCTCAATCCACCCATCACCTCAGTTCACCCATCACCTCAGTACATTCATCATCTACTGAACCAGGATAATTTACAGCCTAGATAGTCATTACTGATTCAAATGAGCACCGAAGAAATAGTAATTTAGAAGTAAATCATTTTCATGCATCAATGAACATTCAATACATTATGCGTAGATATGTAAACATAACTAAAAGAAGAACAAAATGGCTGCAAAGCAAATCAACTTGTGTACAGACCACCGCCATTTTTGTAGCAGATGTAGGGGAAGCGCCACACATTCCCCAAGTCTACAGCAAACCCCACGACTGCCAGCAGGAACTCTGCCTTCTTCCCCCAGGTGTCACGCTCAGCAACTGCAGGTGGAGGGTCCTTTTGCAGCTGTGGGGGAGGAGGAGGAAAAAAGCATCGTAACTCGCAAAATGATGCTTGCTTATCAGCTCTATATAACAAAAGCATTTGTGTGTTTTAATGTTTTTGGTGTCACGCTTGATGAGGAAGATAAGAAAAAATTCGTGTTTTGGGGTATTTAGGATCGTAACACTTTAATTATCTCACGGACAATTAAAGTTTAATTGTGTCAAAAGTCCAAGTTTTAAAACATTGCGTTTTTTTATCATCAGTGCATGTGTTTTAATCGTACTGTGGATACCAAAGGCACCGGGTGACTGTAAAATAGGTGTTTTTTTCGTTGTTAAGCCTCATCCCTTTCAGTATGGAAACTCCTTCGGAAAGGCAAATTCGACTGGCCGACAAGAAAACATATTCATTAAAAATCGCGTAAATTGTTTCTCTAATTAGTAAGTTTACTAATTATAACGAAACTAGATACATCCCGTGGAAATTCTATGGTTTAGATTTGACTAATTTGAAATTATTATGAAGAAGAATGTATTAAAGGTTTACGACGTATTATGGTGTTTAAAATAATATTTTCATGAATATTTACAGAACTTCCAATCTGTATCTCATCTACTGATAACGTGGTCATGTAGGAGAAGAAGGCTAATAACGGGAAAAAATTCCCTATTTTACAGTAATCGGGCTCATTTAATAGTCACAATACAACGGTTATAATACATGTATACCCGTTCTGATTTCAGTTCAATAATTTTTCTTCAGTAATAGATTGGAAGAAATGGGACGGACACACACACAGATAGAGAGATATGGAGATTCACTGTGTATTATTATATAAGAAGACAATGGTACGAACAAAAAATATGGGACTTCATTCGGTTTTTTATATTTTTCGATGTTTATATTTGATACAAAATATGTGGGGCGAACTGTGAAAGAAAAAACTAATACACGTGAGCCATAAGTACGGTACTTTTTTCTGAACATATCAGTGCTGCTAGCGTAGCAGTGCTACCTAAAATTCCACACCCTCAGAGGGACCTCACTTACGACCTACCCTGTGTAATTCATATAAACTTATGCTGCACTTCGTATGATCCTCCACAAAAACATCTTTCTCGTTTGCTAGTCATGACAACTAGCACAAATTTATTTATTTATATCCATAGCTTCAGAAATTTCTAAAGCATTTTCGCAAACGGAAAAACAGGATTCAAAATTGTTCGTAGTAACTTTTACTGCAACTCAAACACTTAAATCCCAGTAAGAATTACAGGAAAAAGTCACATTTTACATAAGAGTTTGTAAACTTTTGTTTGTTACACCTGTAACTGTTTGAGACTACTTTTTATATTAATTGATATTTATTTCAAAAATTGACCAACAATCTTTAATTTGAAGAGGCGCCTTCATTCGGCTAAATCTGGGGCTCAAACAGAACTTTTTTTTCCAGCCAATGAAAGAATCGCGTTACGTTCAGCATTGAAATGATGAAATTTCCGACCTTGCACTCCTAAAAGAAATAAAATACCATCAATTACATGGAAATTTTATAGGATTGAGTTAGACTGCGATGTCCTGAAGTTAATCTTGAAATTCCCAGATGACTGAAGCACGATCTTTTGAAATTTTTACATCTCGGTACACCAGAGACACAGAAAACTTGGGAGCTAATTGTCCATTACGTGATGAGATAACCTACTTCTGCTACACAGCTCCAGACAAGGGCGGTGTTGCGGCGCTGTGGCGGCTTCGACACCAACAAAAGCCACTGAAAAAGCTTCGTTATGACCGCATTTCTTAAGCCCTTAGGGACTGCGCCCCCTCACCTACGAAAGATCGCACCCGAGATCCCGGCAGTAACCCTCGGCACCGTGAGCTCCCGGTAATATATAAGAAACCGTTAGCTGTCGTGTTTGTATTGGAGGACCGGGATCACCCAATAATGCAGTGATGTGCCGGGATCTACCGTCAACATATAGCAGTACCAGGATTTACCGTCAACACATTGTAGTTCTGTGATTTATTGTTAACATATTCAAGTACTGGGAGCTACTGATCATTATACGTATATATGAGCTATATATGTGTAATGCAAGAGTAGAGGAAGCTTTGAAAAATAGAATAGAGTAAAAAGATTTCTGCTTGATGCACAGCAGTATCAGCACTTTCCAGTAATTTCCAGCAACATCAGATGCTGTAAACACCGCTCTGTAAAACTCCAAGATACCGTAAATATAGTGTGAAAACTGGGACCACTTCAGCCAAAATGTAAGGCTCTATGTCGATTCAAAAATTGCGATGCAATGAGTGTATTGACTTCAGCCCCTGCACTTCAGTCAAGCTTAGGATTTAGTAATGATTTTCATCAAGTAATTTTTCTGATAGATGCAGCTGAAGCATCTGTATCTTACAATCTGTATGTATTCAAACAAATAGTAAAATACAGGAGTAGAATTCAAGCATCATCAATGTGCGGATAAAAGTACAAACGGAAATTCTACCAAGTGTTTCATGTGCTTCACAGGAATATGGATTGAAGAATTAGTCGTGCTTTGAAATTATTCAGGGTTAGTGATAAGAATTAATGACGTTTTTAGCCTTGTTCTGCTAGGAAAATAATTTTCTTAATACACATAAATTAAATTCGATGACTTAAATTTATTAAATTGTCGAAGAAAATTAAGAATGCGGCGTCAGCGCTTGGAAAAATAGTCACAATATACTCAGGAAATAGTTTACAATTTAGTAATAAAACTATTTCATATCAAATTACATGTATGACTTCCTAACCTATCATTGTCAGCTGTTAAGGCAATATGATGAGCAGAAAGGCGAACTTCATTCAGTTCCTTAGGATTTTATAAGTTTTTGAAAGCCTGTCACCACGCAGTGACGTTTCAGTCCTTTTCTCTGTTCTGTTTAGAGGTGCCATGCACTTGCAGTATTCCTATCATGATTGACGGTCTTGGTTGAATAAGCTTTGAAATGATTATGGTTTCAAATGATTATGAATGGATTCATTCAAATCTGTCAAACATGGACGTGTATGTTGAGAACATGCGTGTAATAAAGTATTTGGTAGCTGATGTGAAAAAGAAAGCGCAAAGCAAAAAGGAGCGTCGCTCGAGTAGTGCCCCTGTTCAACTCAACACTTAGGGGCAGCGCCGGTCAGTAGCATCTGATGTTCAAAAAGTCGTCGGCATCAATTGTGATCACATCCTGTTACAGTTTATGGGGCTAACGCTTTAGAATAAAATAGAATATAATAGAATAAGGCAATAATACACACGTTTCATAGCATAGTCCATGATCCTACCATCATTCAGCACACTAACACGCACAACAGACCACCACTCACCGCGACGGTGTCGGTGTCGTCAGCGCGGGTGTCGTGGTACGGTGGTGGCAAGTCTGTCGTCTGCTTCCCATTCTCGCGGCCGCCAAAATTTTCGTCTTGGAGAGAGTCTTGCCCGCCGCTGTCCGGTCTCTCGCTGGTGGGCGACGTACTTTCCCCACCACCGCCGCCAAAGCGTCCGAGGTCGTTCCGAGGGAGAAGTCTGGTGGTGGGGGTGTCGGAGAGGGAGAGAGGGGGAGTAGGGGCGGCCGTGTGAGGGGACAAGGGGGGAGGCATCGAGCTGGCTAGGACCGACAGCAGCTCGGCCACTGTCTGGGCGAAATAGTTTCCATCAACTCAAATTCTCGGAAAATTTATATACTATTGAACTTTTCTATTTATTACTTAAAAATAACATATGATAATAATTTTAGTTCAATACAATGCCCAATTTCAATAGAATAAGAAAACGTCCTACTGTTTCCATAATTTCCTCGTTTCTATAATTTCATTATTTCCATCACTTCATCGTTTCCATAATTTAAAAATTTCTTTAACTATACAGTTTCCATAATTTCATCGTTTCCATAATTTAATAATTTCCTTAATTTATATAGTTTCCATAATTTCATCGTTTCCATCATTTCATATGGTCAAACTTAGACCATGCATCTTTAAAACTTGCACTAATTTTGACTTCAACAAGGCAATGACAGCTATAGTGTTTTTTGTTTTTCCTGCGTTCAAGACATTTATGAAATTGTTCCTACCCCTGCAAGTGAGGGAAGATGCTTGTATGCTGACCGTAAGTTCCCTCGCGTGAGTTCAGGGTTCAAGTTCATCCTCAGGCTAAACTATTTAGTCATGAAACTTACAACATAGGCTTGTATTTTATTCATGCTCGATATTTGTGAGTAGTAAACCAATTAATGAGTATTCTGAACCTCACT
>VCRD01001304.1:73615-90872 GCA_006783055.1 Trinorchestia longiramus
TGCAGGTTCATGCTAATCTAAAAATTTAATAGGTTCACCAATGAATTTTCCATCTCTGTGAAAATGTTTCTTTCATACGTAATTTTCTACGCACTCATTCTACTGAAAAGTTGACGGTTTGAGGTTTGTGTTTGTTCATGTGTAGAGGCACACTCCATACAGCAGCCCTGATGTATCGGACGACCGTCTCAAGAGGAGCTGGATTATGGAGATCCAGGCTAGAAGTCGATCAACAGCCACGTATTGTTTCTTTGACAGACGTTTTGGATCTTTACTTGTTTATTGAATTATTTGGTCCTAGTTCATGGGGGAGTGTAACGCAGCAGCAAATGTTGACTAAGATAATTAAAAACAGAGATTATCGACGTAAGGTTAGAGAATGTAGAGAATGGGTTATATTCGTTCATTTTAATTTTGATCTTTAAAAAATGAAAAAGATTTTTCCAAAACGCTCAATTAAAAGGTGATCTAAGGATTACATTTGCTCATCAATTTAATTTAGTGCTTTCATGGCCGTTCTTAGCATGAGCATATGACAAAAATTAAAACTACGAAATACGTTTTTTACAAGTATAAATTAAAACATTTTACTCAAGCGAAGAAGTAAAAAGTAAGAAAGAAGCTCCAGCTATCAACACAGTTCTGGATTCTTCACGTGAACTTGATAATTATTTCATCAAATGAAGTAAAAAATAAAACCCATGGCTCATTTGTTAAGCCGGCAAGGCAGAGACATGATCAGAAGAAGAGTAGAGTAAAATAGTCTTCAGAAAACAATACTTTTGAGCTCGTGGGTAGAGTTAAACTTCGACATTCTCATCTCAATCAAATTATTACTCAAACCTACTGCGGAAAATTCAGAATTAAAGAGGTGCATTGAAATTTGATTTCACACATTTCTCTAATAATGAGTTGTGCAGTCATTATTCGAGCAATATGCATGTTAACAAGCAATAAATTAGAATCAGGCAAAACCTACGCATAAGACACGCTTATGATTGTGAGGTTTAATTCAAAATGCAATTTATGCTTGAAACCATCGGAGGTAGAACTATGTAACTCTTTAGATCAAACTTACAGGTAATAGACGGTCCTTTAATCAATAACCATATACCTTCCTAATTCATCTATACTTAGTGTACTTCGTATGATAACTTCAATTATGGCCGTGCAGGAGCATCCGGCTCCTTTTTAGCTGCCTCATACGTCACACTTAATAGAACAATAAATGATAAATAAATATTTTTTCATGGTGGTCTATTTCTTCCCCAAGTACCTGGATACATAATGCATCTTCTGAATACATCTTCACCTCTTACCCGTTAAAATTATCTCAACTTGGAATCAGCTCCCCGAAAACATCGTTTCTTGGCGCTGTGAACACATTCAAAAATCGTCTCGACAAATATTAGATTAGGATCCCCCAGTGGTATAACGTATTAATTCTATGTCCCGAACTCCTAGGGTCAGTGTATGATTGTGTTACATGGACGTGACTGAAATGCCTGTGCGTGGCTGGAGTGCATGTACGTGACTGAATTGGTTTACGTGATTAAGGTGTACGTGCATGCTTGATGCCCTTACTTTAGACGGCATGTGACTGTGGTAGCATGCCAAGAATAGGCCAAACGGCTCGTTTCTATTACCTTTTGCTATCCTGTTCTATCTCCAACGTGTTTCCTATATCTCTCCCATCGTTCCGATTGAATTTCCATTTATATTGTTCATTGTTCCCGGGAAATATTCCCTATGATCCCCACGATACCTTTCATACCCCAGTCAACATGGCCTCGATGGGGACTTCATTATCTTACGAAGCCCCACGAGGCTAAGCTCTCTGACGGATTTTAGGGATGGGTCTGGTGAGGCTTCCTTCTTTTGGACCACGAGAGGGAAAGGGGGAAAGGATTCTGTTCGGGCGACTTTTGGAGAAGGAGAAGTGGTTCCGTGCGAAGGTTCTTTGGAAAGAGAAGGTGCACTATTGAAAGTATTGGTCGGGTAGATGTACGCCCACACATTATTCAAACCCACTCTAAATGAATCCTTTAAATACTTGACATTTGTTTGAGTTAACCTTTCAACTGACCAAGCGTTTCTATTTCTATATCATTATGAAATTGAGCAGACAAGGCAGAGCACAGCAGCTGCCCTGCCCATAGATGAAGCAGAGCACAGCAACTGCCCTGCCAACAGATGAGGTAGAGCACAGCAGCTGCCCTGCCAACACATGAGGTAGAGCACAGCAGCTGCCCTGCCAACAGATGAGGTAGAGCACAGCAGCTGCCCTGCCAACAGATGAGGTAGAGCACAGCAGCTGCCCTGCCAACACATGAGGTAGAGCACAGCAGCTGCCCTGCCTATAGATGAAGTAGAGCGCAGCAGCTGCCCTGCCAACAAAGGAGGCAGGTTGTGCATATGAAGATTGTGCTGCAGTTTGCAGATAATTATATAATCAGCTTGCCAGCTGATCGCGTTACGCTTGAAGAGGGCGAGTTGCCGTGTGTGAGGAGCTTACGTGATCTCAATGATCACTGACATGTTTCTGTAATGGTCGTTTGTAAATCACATCAGAGATGATCACTTTGCAGGAATTGCTCGTCTTTCCATTTAATGATTCCATAAGTTTTATGTGCATTAGATGTTATATTCATCAATGGATGTTAAGTTGATAAGGGATCGTCAGTGATATTATTTAAAAGATTTGCTTCGACATCGAGTTTTTACAATCATTTATGATCATGATCAGCTGCCCGTGAGTTCATGAATATTTAATCGCTTTTCTTTCTTCACTGTTTTTTTGTTTTGTGTGGTCCAAAAACTGTATCCATGTATTCAAAATCTTCAAAAACTTGAGCACAAAAAGAATTGTTTTCCAGAGAGTGAAGTAAGAAGTGAGATTTCATAAAAATTTTGATATTATCAATGTTATTTAAGTGCAAGTAAAGGCATAACATTATGCGGGCAATTGTTTTACTGTTGCTTGCTGCCCTTATATACATAGTCAGGTTAGTAAAATGACTTTAATGATTGTACATGTAACGATCAATCTTTAGTTAAGTTTACTGAACGGAAGATTCTTTAGCTAAATCAACAGTTTCAGGTACAAAGAAGTCTTTTATTCTGTGCTTCCTTAAAAGAGATAAACACACTACTAACCAGTACGCAAGTACTGAAACCCTTTGGAAAAATTTATTTCAAATTATTTTAGCTAAAAAAAATCGTGTAGAGAAATTCGAAGTGAGCCACACTCGTAGCATTTTTTTTCTGAAGAGCAATGATAAGTGACGTATCAATCATTGAAAGCGATACGTAGCGCCCTGCAGCGGCGGCAAGAGTCATAGATAAATTTGATTGATGGAGTGAGAGACGGACTTTGTGAGCGCTCTTCTTTGATAGCTCACTGTTATTATTATTGGAACACCAATTTTCTGAGTAAGGATTTTTTATTTATTTTGAGCGATTGAATGAGTTCGGTTTTGTGGGGTGGTACCCATGGCTTTTATTCCAGGGACACTTGTGCAGAGTCGTAGTATTTTACAGGACAGAATACCTAGAGTATTTATGCAGAAATGGATTACTTGACTTTGGTTTCATCGATTGTTTTGATTTGGTTTCATAGATTGTTTGAGTGGCATTTCATGGGTTATTTGACTACTGTTCTAGGGATGGTAGTTTTTAAATGAGCATATGAAGTACTAGAGAAAATACACTCGAACCATGAGAAATAGGTGAGGAATTAGTAGGAATTAGTATGTAATTAGTTGGTAGATTTTATTCTGAAAAGCCATTTCTTTTTAGTCTGTGGATGTGCAACTGAATGAAAGAAAAAATAAAATTAACAAATTCTTTTGAATTCAAAGCAGAATTACGTGACATTAATTACTTGATTATTGTGCTCTACGCGGCAAAAAATTACCTGAAAAATCCCCAGATTATAAAGAAATTGAAACATCTTGTTTCATTTTAGATTTAACTTGTAAAATAATTTACCTATCATTAACATTTTAAAAATAGTAAATTTGGAGACAATACGTATATGTAAATACGTACACAATATTTGTGTCAACGTGTATATACAATAGAATGTCTAAAATTTACTAGTTACATAGTTTTATCTCACTCAAATTTATCTTCGAATTATGTATTCATTTCAAAATTTCTTTAGCATCAATTTTTAAGCGGATGATCTTCTATATTCAATAAAATGTTGTACGTAAGTTTATCATCCTTTAATGTTATTAACCGCCAATCACTAAGTTTTTAATTTCCCATTTTTCAACTTATTTCAACTAATTGGAAGGAAGAAAATGAAGTTTGGGGGCCAAAAAATGGAAGGAGCTAAAATCGTAGCAGATCTAAACTCCAACTTTAACGCTCGCAGTTTGGATCGATGCAATAAAACAATTTTCAGTCTCATGCTAAAGGCTGTCAACTTTCTGTAGCCTCGCATGACCGTAGACCATCAAAATCTAACAGCACTTAAAAATCTTCTGAGCAACTTCATAGCAGGATAGTATGTCCGAAAAAAAATATATTCGAAGATCATGTCTTGAGTTGAAATTGTACTTCGACTCCAAATTTTGCAATCTGCACGATTTAATATGGCATTGAAAAAGTTAGACTAACAGCTTGGTCGAACGTAAGCAATGTTGCCAGAAGGAAGTATTTCGTAAAACTATATTGCAAAAATTTTTACCTTCATTGCATAATAGCTCAAAAAAATCAGAACTCAACCGCCAGTAAATTTTTCAGAGAGCTGATGAGATGTCATTTCCTGCAGCCCCATGACTGGCAAGCTTTCTTGGCCCTGCTTTCTGGGCAGACCGAGTGCTGCAAGATACGGCCTCCATTACCCAGAACGAGCAGGTGTGTACACAGTTTCCATTAACTGGCCACTTGACACTGGGTAATCTGTGTAGAGAAATGGGCTTGAATGCAGTCCGAGTCTCGTGAGAACGATTGGACGATTGGCTTTGGATTGTCTGCAGTGTCGTGGAGACAGCTTTTTCTGTGATGAAGATAGTTTATTACGTTCAAGAAAACTAATGTTTTCAGTGGCTTATGCTCATTTTATGCGTACCTACAGTCTTGGCTGCAAGAAGTATTGCATTGCATGAAACACGCCTCAATGTTGTATTGACTCTTTCTCTTTGATTCCATAGCTACATCGTACATGATATTTTCAATATTTAGGAGACAGTTTCTTGCACACTTTCTTTTCATTGCTTGCCTAGATTACTTCGCCCTAAAGGACACATCTCTCTGTGTTCAGAATAGTTAATTGAGTGTGTTTCATATCTCACCAGCATGAACTACACAAAGGGTAGCTCAAGCTTTATGCGATGTATTTATTAGACGTTGTACTCGGTTCGCGCCCACACTATCATCATGGACTCATACATCCGGTGGCTCAGAAATTAAACAAGATTTCTTATCACAGTTTTGGGGTCTTACTTGGATAAAAAGTACGTGTTAGGGAGCACCTAAGGTGTGCCTAACTACAATATTACCTGGGATTGTAGAACTGTTCCATATGAACACCAAGTTCTGGCCACCATTCATTCTTGTCGAGTACGCATTGTTGTGTAACAGACTGTGCATTCATGCTTGATAACGGACACGATGTTGTTCATTAATCAAGGCATTCAAAGACACTTTTCAAATGTACGGCACCTACTAAAGATTCTCATACTTTAAAAAGTGTAGATATTTTGTTAAGTAGTTCATTATTTCTTATTGTTCATATCATACCTAAGTCATGTTTCACAATGCTTACTTGCCTGCACGTCTCAGATCAAATCGCAAGAGTGGTTCCAGTCGGAACACAATAAATAAAATAAACTAGTCTTGAACTGTTGCATTAAAGTTTTATAATTTTGGTCTAAGTCTCACTACATCTACTTCTTCACTATAATTTTTTTTTCTATTGCGGAAATTTAATTCAACTTCCTCCTCTCCTAGCATCATCGCTCCATAGACCTTTGTTGTGAAAACTGATGGTAAATTATTCTTTCATAAGTAATTACGGAATTTACTGAGAATTTACTATATATTGACAATGTAACCTTGTATTTCACCTCAGAGAATGAGAGCCATTGAACTGAAAGAAAAGTTCTCTGTAGATGGAAAAGCTTCTTAGTTCTCTCGTATTCGAGCCTTCGCATAAGATGACATATTCGCGCTGTACTAAACCCATCCTGTGACCATTGGGACATCTTTTCGAAAAAGTTTTAGCGCATTTAGTAGTCTCGAAGCCCTACACGAGTCAGGTTATAGCTGGCATACTTAGTCGCACGATCATGAACCACCAAGAAGCGTGAAATAATATCAATTGTCACAGAGACAAGAAGAGAAAAAATTGAGGCTCATGCTGGACTAAGATGACTAGTATAGAAATATTTAACTGGACAGTGTTGCATGTGCCACGGCAGTCAACATGTCAACATGTACGAGGGCAGTCAACATGTACGAGGGCAGTCAACATGTCAACATGTACGAGGGTTGCCAGCATGTCAACATGCACGAGGGCAGTCAACATGTCAACATGTACGAGGGTTGCCAGCATGTCAACATGCACGAGGGCAGTCAACATGTCAACATGTACGAGGGCAGTCAACATGTCAACATGTACGAGGGTTGCCAGCATGTCAACATGTACGATGGCAGTCAACATGTCAACATGTACGAGGGCAGTCAACATGTCAACATGTACGAGGGCAGTCAACATGTCGACATGTACGAGGGCAGCCAACATGTCAACATGTACGAGGGCAGCCAACATGTCAACATGTACGAGGGCAGCCAGCATGTCAACATGTACGAGGAGAGCCAGCATGTCAACTATGCACCAGAATTAAGGAAGGCGTAATCTCTGAAATTCAATTTCAATTTCGCTCAATTTCCACGCTTCAAATTGATGAATGAAGTTACATGAAGCAACTGAATTATGTATACACGTGAAATATTCATCTCTAACTTTGCCGATGACCTGCTTTCTTATTTTGTCTAGATACTTTTAATGAATTTTACAATTTAAGTAAAATGTTGTGGCATGAGACGCATTTTCTCCTGTGTGAGTTGTAACTAAATGAGTATTCAAAATTAAAATCTATATCAACTCAAAAGGCGGTAAAAAGAAAAAAATCATTTTGTCCAAACAAAAGCGAATGTTTTCACATGAACTGTGGTGCCAACTAAGAGGAACTTCTTGAGAATAAATTTTTAAATTCAGGACCTACGTTCGTGCATTTTAAAATGAACTCTAAACCCAGGCGTGCATTTTTCCATGAAAGTGAGACGCAAGATGTTTAGCAATTGATATTCTTTTCTCATGACTGCAAAACGCGTCGCTACTGGGAAACATGGGAACAAATCTGGTGTTCGATCCAGTCTCCGAATTCAGAAATTGGACAGAGTATTGGGTTACTGCGGGACGTGGCCGCTCAGTCTCTCTCTGCAGAGCAAACAACCGCCACACCTTCCAGTGACAGTTGTCGCATTAAAACATCGCGTTATTTACATACATATACTTCACAGCAGCACATTCATAATGAATCTGATACAGTCGTTTCCTTTAACAGTTTATTCCATGTAAAATTTTGCCATGGGCAAGAAATTATTTTCCCGAAAAAATGAGCTAACTATACTGAAAGGACAACACCGAGAACTATGTTGTTTGTCAGATAATTGAACCTGGATAACTGAATAAAAAGTATGCATACGGTAGACCCTGATTAGAGCAGGCAGAAAAATTCTGTCAGTTTGACTTTCCTGTGTTGAATGTAAAAAATACATTGATATGCTTACACAATTTTACGATGGAAATTCATGAATGAAACTAGAAGGATTTTACGTATGTCTCGAACTTATTTTCAAAGCTTCTATGTATATCCATCAGCTTATAATATTTTTTCAGCTTCAATTGTTTCTTTTTAAGTGAGAAACGAAATTTGGAGTGAAACTAAAGATTCACAGACATGTTCATGTGCTACTCAACAAACATGACAGAACAACTATTTGCCGGAATTCAAATTATTTTTGTGCGTACAGTACAGCATGTTCATATCTTGCATCTGTGTTCTTACAGTATTTTACAACTAACCTCAGACTGCGCAATGTATTGTACAGTTCATTTTAATCAAATGTGCATTCAGGAGAAACTTAAATCATATCATCTCATTTCCATACTTCAACCTAAATTTTACTTTATACCTAAATTTCATTTCCATCAACTTTCATGTTTACTGAAAGTATTTATAGCTTTCATTTGTATTGTTTTAAATTGAAAATTGTTGACACTTTTCATGTTCATGACACTGTTCAAACTCTTCAAAATTGTAGCTTTAACTCCAAGAGAATTCTTATGCCAGTGGTTACTCCAGTTGTCATTCCAGTGGTTACTCCAGTTGTCATTCCAGTGGTTACTCCAGTTGTCATTCCAGTGGTTACTCCAGTTGTCATTCCAGTGGTTACTCCAGTTGTCATTCCAGTGGTTACTCCAGTTGTCATTCCAGTGGTTACTCCAGTTGTCATTCCAGTGGTTTTCCCAGTTGTCATTCCAGTCCAGGTTTCAATTTGAATCGAAGATGCGAGGCTTTTTGTGTAAATTAGAATCTTAAATTGTCTCCCTAATTTGCACCACTCACTAAGTTAATCGCATCGCTACCTTGCGTTTGAAATGAATCTAATCTGAGAAATTGGTGTGAGTAATTCATGATTCAAGAGACAATACTTCCATTTTGATTTAGACAAACTACTGAATAAAAAATTTAATTTAGAATAGTTGTTTAACAAGGAATAGAAACTTCAGGGCTTAGTATGGTCCTTCCTAGTTGATGAGTGAAGTTGTGCATGCTGTGCATCAAAGTACATCAGTTGTAATTTTTATGTTTGGTGACTATGAACTGGGGAGCATTGGATGTGAGTTACCACACAAGGCCTGAGATACCCAACTGGGTGTGAATTACTGTGCTGGGCCTGAGTTACCGTTACTGTGCTGGTTGTGAGTTACTGCATAGGACGTGAGTTACTGCACAAGACGTGAGTTACTGCACAGGACGTGAGTTACTGCACAGGACGTGAGTTACTGCACAAGACGTGAGTTACTGCACAGGACGTGAGTTACTGCACAGGACGTGAGTTACTGCACTGGACGTGAGTTACTGCACAGGACGTGAGTTACTGCACTAGACGTGAGTTGCGGATCTGAACAATGTTATCTCACTGTCAAACTGCTGATGGTAGGCGTTTAATTTTCTGCTGTTCTATTTCTTTAGATAATTTTGTTATTTGATAGAAAAATGAATTCCAAAGATAGTACAGTTCGGAAATCTATCCATATTTTAGATAGTAAAGAGCAGTTTTTTCGATACAAATCACTGATGTCCGCTCATTGCTGTAAATTTAACAAAAAAATTGTAACTTTTTCGTAAATGTATCTCGGTTTCGCTGATTTTTCTTCTTCATATTGAAGCTGATGATGTATGCAAAAAAATTTACCCTTCAGAATTTTTCACAGACTTTTAAACTGTTTTTTCCGCTTTAGTTCACTAATTGTTTTGCATCCTCATTCAGTGAAGTAAAAGATGTATTTCAGCCACTAATATTTAATTGCACATCACTTGATCCCTCTCTATCTAAATATAAGGGCTGTTTTTTCAACTTCTGATGACCTATGAAAAAAAGACATATATACATACCATAATAATTTTATTACCAAAAGTAGTGCAGGGTTTTACTTATTTCTCTATATAATGGTCAAAACGTATAAAGCCCGACTGCCTGAGGTACGGGCAATTGAGTATGGCTGCGACAATCGATGCTCCCGCCTAATGTGAGTTACGAAGTGTAATCCGTTTTCTGCAAGCAGGAGGACATAGCGCTGCGTAAATCTATTGCAGAATGAGCAAAGTGTACGGAGACAACTTTATGAGTGAGGGCAGTGTACGGGAATGATGTAAAAAATTTAAAGAAGGGTGAACACGACGTCCGTGAAGAAGGTAGGCAAGGGCACAAGTGGTGCTGGACTTGCGCTATTATCCTTGTCTCGGGCAATTGAGCTGCATCTGTTTTGGCGATTATGTAGAGAAATATGTAACACAACGCAATACTTTTAGTAATAAAATTATTATGTTGTGTAACTTTGCCTCTTTTATAGCCCATTGGAGGTTGAAAAAATTGCCCTCGTAGTTCGTAAGACCCTCCTGGTGCCTGCACCGCTTATCACTGAACAAAATAATGATATTAACCAGAGGGTGCAGCGGAAGCATGCTTGTAAGAAATGTTAACAACTTGAAGTCAACAGCGAAATAAAAACCACGTTTTGCCTTCCGTAGTTCACAACTCTGAATTGTAGGAGAAACATTTCTCAACGCAAATGGACGGTAATCGTGATACTCCAGCGAGTTATCTTTTCATCCTTTCTTGAAGGCGTACACAAGTACACGTGAGTATGTTTGGTGTGCATGCGTTAGTGTGCGTGTGTATGTGTTGTTCCAGCGCACAAGTACATGAGAAAATTGATCTCTTTTAATTCCCTTGTCTACATAATGCGTGACCCTCAAATCGTAACAGGACTGCCTTTTAATACCGTGTATCACTGCTGTGATCGTTCTAATTGTGGCTGCGGTTGTAAAACAGAAATCTAATAATAATAGTGATAATAATCATAATAATTCCCTTTGTCTACATCGCTTGGAAATAAAGAATTAGCGGCTCGTGCCACAGAATCTTCGTTCAATTCAGGAATATTCTATTCTGTTTCTTACTCTTCGAAAAAAAAATTCTCCGAGCGGTATTTTGCGACTGGCATTTTTTACACCAATGTAACCACAGCAAAAAAAGACTGTATAAAAAGTCAGCAAATATGCTCCCACATGAAAGCTCAGAAAGTCAAATTCGAGTCAGAAGGAAAACGTAAGCAAAAGAGCAGCCAGAGGGGGGCAAGCTGCCTGCCTCCCACAAGAAGAAGGGGGGATATGATGCCTATCAGATCTGCTTTACGACCGCAACGCGGGATAACTTCGTTATGTTAGGTGGTCCAGGGTCGTGGCGAGTTCTGTAAGCAAATGTGAACAATGCGTAAAAACACGAGCTTAACTGAAATGTGTGAAATAATTGAATTAAAGTGTAAAAGAAATATCTAATGCCAACGAAGCAATTGCTTGCCAGGAACAATGGATGCAGGTTTCTTACATTAGTTGCGTATGTGCTGTGAATTTTGGCTTCTCTAATTTAGGTAAGACTAACTCTGAAGAAATACTTTGGTTGGACTAACTCTGAAGGAATATATTGGTAGAACTAACTCTGTAGGAATATATTGGTAGGACTCACTCTGGAGATAATATTTTTTGTGCCATTTAAATGATAAGAATTAGTTTCGTTGCCACGGAACTACATATGTGCATATATTTCACAGCTCAAGCGTACGGAATATGCCCTCGAAATTTTGTTAATTATACTGTATGTAATTAGTAAATCAAATAGTTATGTTCTATCCCTAGGTATGAATTTTATGCATGAATACCAAAAATATCCCGGTGAAGCAAAACGTGCCTAAAAGAAGAACTGATTCTTCAACTGATGTCTTCTTCAGTAATAATGCTCTGAAAAATAAAATAATTGCTTGTATTTTTCTAATCTTTAAGGTATTTTAAAATCAAATGATTCTATTTTCTTGTAATTTTCCTACCATTTCAATTGTGGAAGTATATGACACCTGACAGAATTATACTGTGCTTGTACACGTTAATGATTTAAGCATTTTCCCGGTTCGATGCTAGACACAGTATTTACGTTTGATATTATTTGATTCCGATTCAACGCCTTTATTTTATACTGATTTCGAATGTATGGTTAGAAAAAACAATCATTGATAAATGATGTAGTAAAAAATTTAATTCTCTATGTAAAAATATGTTCTTACAAACACACTTCTCTAACATGAACGAGTTTTCGAGGTTGTATATTCTCCATTGAGGTTCTTCATCCTTCTCTGCGGTATGAATACAGTAAATTTCGCTTAATATAACCACGTTTGGATGACTTGGTTTAGTCATAACTATGATAGCTGTTGGTCATATTTTCGGATGCTCATATTTAGCAGAATCTACAGTATATCCAATAAAGACTTATAGCTAATCGATCTTCTCTTGTCACGAAATCCTTACAAGTATCAGGACTTCTTTAAGAGTTCTAATATTTTGAAAATAATATTTCAATACGAGTTTCATTGATTTTTGTCGAGCTCACTTTACGAAGATATTGAAGTAAAGTCACATTATATGAACGTTCAGAATGAGTTTTCATGCATTTCGTGCAGACTTAATTTGTTCGTTCAAATGTTTTGTTGAGCTTACAACTTCACTGAAGTCGGAATTAATATTGTGTTATAAATATTCAATGGCTTTAGTGAGAGTGGACTCTTTGGAAGGCTTTTGATAAAGAATTACCAGAAGCATTCGTTTGGACTTCGCTTGCTGTCACTTCTAGATCTGGCTTCAGGCAATGCAGGGTGCGGCAACATAGTTTCCTTTTTTCAAAGCAAAGCGCTTTGAAAAAAGGAAAAGGTGTTGTCGCACTTTGTATAATGCAACAAATAAATCTTCATTAATGAGTGTTAATTAATGGATAGAATCTTTTGTTAACGTCTCATAGGAATTGTTTCAATTAATGAATTTTATTAAGAGCGATAAAATCACATGCTGTTTGAATTCAGTCAAAAGAATTTTTATCTTGGGATATTCTTTTTGAGACGTCAATTCATGATCATGTAACAGTGCATAATCATAAGACAGTATACGATCATACAATTGTATATGATCACGAAGCTATGCATGATTATGAAACAAACATGTAACAAATATGATCACGTAGTAACGTGGCAGTAATATGCATCATCCACTGAATATTTTAAATTGGATCATGCAACATGTAACTCGTAAAATATAGTTATGTTTGAATGCGATTAACTAAAACAGTATTTGGCCTTAGTAACAAACCTTGTAGTTACACTTCTAAATGAGAAAAATATGCAAAATTGTGAAAGACTTATTCAAAATTTACGTGCGTGCGATCATTTTTCTTTGAATTTGCACAGAATGGTCGTGTTTTCAACAGAAATGATCAAGAACTTCCATGGAAGCAAGCACTCGGTCGCAAGAACGAGAAATGTCGCGAGGTGAATTTTAGGAAGACGTTTGGTCGCTAAAGCCTTCAATTTGATTAGGCTGAACATCGGCCGTAAAACGGAGCATTTGGCAGCTAAATCGCTCCGTGTCATGTCTACTCGGCGCCAAAATCTTCACTTCATTTTCAGGTTCGATTGTTTCTTATAATTCAAAGTTTCTCATCATGATGATGAATGTTTTTCTAGATATTCGTGAAATGTTCAGTTATATGTGGTTTTCGTGAGTGTTCTACCTTCAACTAAAACTTACGTTAGAGACTGTACGAGTATGTCCATGATTAGGTTTCATTTTCATTAGGTTAGTAAAAAGAGGCTATTAATGATGAACACTGAATCATAGGGACTGTCGAAAGAGCTTAAATGTTTAAATGATTCTTATTAGGACTAAAACTACACCATTTTAACTTCAGTTTAAATTGAGTGAAGTTCAATTTAAAATTAGTCAAGTTCATCTCAAAATAAATTAAGTTAATTTAAAAATAATTGAGTTTAAAATAAGCCAAGCTTTATTTAACAAAAGTTGAGTCCAATTTCAAATGAACAATGTTATTCAAAAGTATTACCACAACACGGCTGATTCTGATTGCAGTGAGACCAGTCATCTTTGAACATTATTCAAAAGAAGTATAAAAACCTGACGAATTTAACTTACTTCAAATCTTATTTGTTCATTTGAAATTAAGCCTGGCTTACTTAAAAAACTGAATTCATAATTGTGTTGAAGGGAATTCGTAGGTAGTGGATACTTCCGATTATGCCCATTTAACGAATCATAGCCCCATGTAACAAAAATTTTAATACTTGAGAGATCAAAACGACGACACCTTCACTTTTTGGCCTCCCTGATGAGTGAAAAATCATTGTACTTTGTGCACAGCCCGAAGAGCCTCTAGTTAAAGGATATAATATTTGCCTTGATCTTACCAGTAATTATGATGCGACTAAATGAGAGTCATGAAGGAACCAAGAATGAAATAAATTACTTATATGTTCTGAAATCTGAAAGATGGCATCGACAATAACGATAAAGTTTGATAATAATGGAGTAGACTTTCGAACGAAAGGCACTTCTGTGTTGAATAGAATCCATCACATTGTAATTTTAACTGATATTGGAAGGATTGGAATGTTTTGCAATCTCTGGAATCATTTATGGAACTGGAGTTAATTCAAATTGATTGTTTGTGCAGTTGCAGTTTTCTGAGCAAAGAAAAGGTTCGGATACTTTTTCAACCATCCTCAGTCTATAGCTAAAGGCTTGTGTGCAGTTCCAAGGCTCGTGTGCAGTTCCAAGGCTCGTGTGCAGTTCCAAGGCTTGTGTGCAGTTCCAAGGCTTGTGTGCAGTTCCAAGGCTTGTGTGCAGTTCCAAGGCTTGTGTGCAGTTCCAAGGCCTGTGTGCAGTTCCAAGGCTTGTGTGCAGTTCCAAGGCTTGTGTGCAGTTCCAAGGCTTGTGTGCACCTTACGAATTAACAGTTTTAATTTACTCAGGTGAAGTACAGTAGTGGGTCACGCTCTTCTTGAATTTTTTTTCTTAATTTTCTCTGATTTCTTAAGGGCATAGTCAACTCAAATTTCGCTCAAGCTTCTCAATGTGTACCTCAAAAAATAAAATAAATCATCAAACATTAGGAAAATATTTGAAAAGCATTAGAAAATGCTTGAGTGAACGCTGAAGATATGAACATGAAATGAACAGCACTAATTGTTCAACACAAATAAAGCGTTCACTTGAACACCATTACTCTGCCCACTGTGCCAGAATTAACAATTTTGAACAACTCAGTTTCTCAGTTTAGCTTTTTAGGAGAAAAAATGTCACGCCAAAGCATCTCAAGAAAATTGATATTAAATATATTAAGGATTATATATGTTTCAGGAGTAATATCAATAATTGAATTATTTTTCGAAAGCATTTTTCTAGAATAAGTTACTTACGTGTTTGTATATTATACATGTGTGAATCAATTTTCGTCAATCTACTGCTAGTTATTATTGTTATTAGTAATACCATCACTCGTGGTAATAAATTGTTTTAAAGAGGAATATAATTATAATAACGGATCTTTGTAAACGTCCGGGACTAATGAATTATCTCAGTCTAAAACCTTTCCTGACTCATAACTTGTGGCCTCACTGACTCATAACTTGTGGTCTCACTGACTCATAACTTGTGGTCTCACTGACTCATAACTTGTGGTCTCACTGACTCATAACTTGTGGTCTCACTGACTCATAACTTGTGACCGCAACTCAGTTTAATACTCTCAGAGTACTCTACTTCAGTTTAGTGCTGTCAGAGTGCTCTACTTCACATTAGTTTCAGAGTACTCTATAATTAAGTGATCTTAGAGTACTCTACTTCACATTAGTTTCAGAGTACTCTATAATTAAGTGATCTTAGAGTACTCTACTTCACATTAGTATCAGAGTACTCTATAATTAAGTGATCTTAGAGTACTCTACTTCACTTTAGTTTCAGAGTACTCTATAATTAAGTGATCTTAGAGTACTCTACTTCAGTTTAGTTTCAGAGTACTCTACAATTAAGTGATCTTAGAGTACTCTACTTCAGTTTAGTACTGTCAGAGTACTCTACAATTAAGTGATCTTAGAGTACTCTACTTCAGTTAAGTGCACTGAGAGTTCTCTACCCAGTGAAAAATTACATTGTGATCCACTGTTGTTGTTGGAAGAAGGGATTGAACCACACAATACCGCAGGGAGAGAGGGGAAAGTTTGCATTCAATACCTGATCTGTGTTATGGAGGTATTTATGAAACATATTTAACTTCGTTACGACTAACCTGAACAAAACCATGGGTCAAGGGCAGTGGCGTATTATGCAAATGATATAAATGTTTGTTTAATAATTCTGAGACGTAGTGGTCTCAGGGTGCTAGAATGCAAACGAATGCATAGAGAATTTCCATTGTCTAGCGGGCTAACCTTTGACTAGTTTGTCTAGCGGGTTTACCTTGAACTTGTTTGATCAGCGGGTTTACCTTGGACTTGTTTGTTTACTAAAGGCTGGAGTGACAGAAGTGTGCAACTCACAACCAAACTAGAATGCAATGATTTCAATTACCTTTTCTTTCTGTCCTTGAATTTAATTTGGATTTCAAATTTACTTTATTGAATGGTCTTCGGGCTTGAGTGTCTGTTGTTTGTTCACTTAAGTTGATTTTTGTGTAAACTTTGAGCGGTTGAAGTCCTGCTGGTAAATTTCTTAGTCTTACTTGTTAGTATCACACTTCACACTTTCATTTAGTCTTTTACACATCAGTGTCCTACGTTATTTCAATACTCTACTCGCTTTATTTCTTATCAGGCTTTTAAATTTAAATATATAAATGTTCGTTTGATTTACCACCCATTTTGTATGCCCTTACACATGAAGATTTGTAGAACGTTTATTTACGATGTTTAGCATTGCAGTTAAGCATAACATAAACTATGACCTTCAGTTGATGGAGGAGGAGGAGGTTGTGTGGTTGCCTAGGGTAAGTGGTCAGGCTTCTGCGGCAACACAACTTCCTTTTTTTGACTAATTCAAATTTCACGAGCTTAGATATGTACATTCGAGAGTATTTTAACATGGAAAATAGTTCAGCTCTAAAAATAAATGCATTGAATGAACTCAGTTCTCATTTACTTACGTTTTGAAAACAGTTTTCAAATAAAATTAAAGTGAAGTCAGTGTATTTCCTCCTGATTTTTCTTTACCTTTTTTTGGATCGTACTCTTTTATGCAGGTCTTGTAACACTAATAAAAAGAATAAAAATGAAATTTCACAGTTGAGTTTTAATGGTGCAGGTGTATTAGTAATTTGAAGTTGTGTTTGTATGAATTATTATAATAACTATTATATAACTATATAATTATTAGGCATGGTCTTTCTTTGTACAAATAGAGAAATAATTTTTTTCAGAAGTAGTTGTATTATCAGTTGGCTGTATCACCAGTACGGCTGTATCATCAGTACGGCTGTATTAACAGTACGGCTGTATTATCAGTTGGCTGTATCACCAGTACGGCTGTATCATCAGTACGGCTGTATTAACAGTACGGCT
>VCRD01001304.1:90893-124765 GCA_006783055.1 Trinorchestia longiramus
GTACGGCTGTATCATCAGTACGGCTGTATCATCAGTACGGCTGTATCATCAGTATGGCTGTATCATTAGTACGGCTGTATCATCAGTACGGCTGTATTAACAGTACGGCTGTATTAACAGTACGGCTGTATCATCAGTACAGCTGTATCATCAGTACGGCTGTATCATCAGTACGGCTGCATCGGCAATACGGATATACTGATAAAGAAATTTGGAGATAGGCAAAAATTAGCGATAAAGTTGAAATAGTACTATTGCTTACATTTTCAAGATACATTAACTAGTATCTGGAAGATTTTTTGGAAGTGTGTATTTTAGCTGTACTCGAATAAAGCAGTAAAGCAACGTACTTAATTAGTTTAGTATAATTTATTTTCATTTAGTCAAGCAACGTATTTAATTAGTTTAGTATAATTTATTTTCATTTAGTCAAGCAACGTATTTAATTAGTTTAGTATAATTTATTTTCATATAGTCAAGCAACGTATTTAATTAGTTTAGTATAATTTATTTTCATTTAGTCAAGCAACGTATTTAATTAGTTTAGTATAATTTATTTTCATTTAGTCAAGCGACGTATTTTCATTTATGAGATTTTTATGATGACAAATTTTGTGTTTTTCACTTAGATAACTTCATTTACTCCTACAATTTTTAATATATATGTGTCATATGCATTCAATAGTCTGTGAAAATATTTTATAATAAAGTTAATCATCAATATTTTTCAAGAAAATATGAATTACTTCGGATATAAATTGTAATTGTATTTGGTGTGCAGATTTAGAATTGTATTATGCATGCGTTTGTTACATTCTGCCAGCACTATCTTAGCGTGTGGTATTCTGCCAGCACTATCTTAGCGTGTGGTATTCTGCCAGCACTATCTTAGCGTGTGGTATTCTGCCAGCACTATCTTAGCGTGTGGTATTCTGCCAGCACTATCTTAGCGTGTGGTATTCTGCCAGCACTATCTTAGCGTGTGGTATTCTGATGCATATTCTAACAAACTTCATATATGTATAATCTGTTAACCCTTTCGGTACTGACGGCATCTCTGGTAGCCGCAGTCATTTTTCGCCTATTAAGATGTAGAGCAACACGTGTGTCTGTGCAAACGCTGGTAGGGCAGTGCAAGCTACAGTTTGATCAGGACAATGCAGTGACCGTAAAACATCACAAAGCATCTTTTTTTAAATTTGATGTTAAATATGTCGAAGAAGATTCTGATATTTGCATCATGGTACCGAAAGGGTTAAATTCCTGTCGCAATCTTAGGTATCTGTAGAACTACATACGAATTATATGCAATTTTTGAACCTAAACATTAGTACTCAGGTTTTTTTTGAGATAATAAAGAGAATGGAAATGTATTCGTTATACAATTTGGTTGTTTTTGTAAGGCATTATTAATGCGTCTCTTATTTAAGAAATAGGTAATGCCTAGCTAGTAAACTATACCTAGTTGTTTCCAATCCAAATTACTTACGATAAATATACTACAACTGATAAAACAATACGCTAAGAGATTGAAAGTACGAGACTCACTGATGAGAAGCTCGGAACCGCATGCAGCACACAACCTCTTGCCAGGAGCGTCACCGCACAACTGACTCAACAGGTTCCTTCAGTTCCCTGTATGCCTTAATAACTCCCATCTTATTTACATGGCTCCACTACCGCCCTTAATTTACCATAAAAATGTAGCGTCTTCTGCTGAATAAAACTGGTAACAAACTGAAACTCAGTTCCTTATTTGTAGCGCTCTTTGTCTCAAAAAGTCGATCTTAAAGTTTCTCAAAAGCACACTCGTATTTGTTAAGTTTTAGATTGTCCTAGCAAAATACAACATGTATGGTCTTATGTATAGAAGACATTGATGTAAATTTAAATGCGTCAGAAATAATTGAGTATAAAATAATATAAAATAACCAAGGATTTTTTCGAGGAGGGTAAACTTCTTAAGAATAAAACATATATAAATCATAGAGTTATATGCATTTACAGTAGTTAAATAAAGGAGACATGGAATTTTCTTTATATGTCTGAGTTTTCAAAATGTGTTTCAAATCCACCACTTCAGATTTAAGAAGTTCGAATATTTGTAAAATATCCAGTAAAAAAGCAGTAGTACGAGCAATGTAAAGAAATATGTTAATTTTACATAAACAAATTGTAAATTCATATGACATTTATTAAAATGGATGAAGATTTCATGTTAAAGGTCACTCAATAAATCAATTTCTGACTTATTATACACTAATTATGTTAATGCTGAATTTCATGAGAGTTAGTTAAATACTGGTTGTCAATTCCGTAGAGTAACACAACAGTCGTGGATCAACCGTAGCATGACACTGGGATGTTATGAGAGTTAGTTAAATACTGGTAGTAAACTCCGTAGAGTAACACAACCGTCGTGGATCACTCGAAGCAAAATACCGAGTCGTCCGCTCTACTAGAGCTGTTTTCTTAATGCTCTTATAAATGAATTTTTTAAGAGAAGTTACTCTATATATGAAACATGAACCTAGGATATCAGTACAATAGTAACTTCAATTTTTTATAAAATGCAAGTGCAAGGGAGCATAATTTTGAGGAGTGAACACTGACAACATTCTAGAAGTATATTTTAGGTGTTTGACGTGTTCCAGTAGTTCTATACTATTTCGAGTGAAAGTTCCTGAATAACTACATGGAGAAGTCAGGGTAAACGACTATATAAAACTGTACCTTGAACAAAAAAATATTTATACTGAGTTTACCTGGACTTTTTAGTAACGCCATTACAATATCTACTGCTTCTATACATCACAGTTGGTGCTTTTTCTGTGAATTCTCCTAGAGTTCATGAATTCTTTAAAAAAATAAATATTCTTTTGATTTATAATTCATTTTGTTTTCCAAACATTTTAAGATTTTTAAAGCATATTTTACGATGATCAACTTTGTCGTCACATAGTCCGGCACTGCCGCCTGTGCAGTTCCAGTTGTGTGGGCGTCCGTAGTGTGGGAGTGCTTTCTATACATAAGGGGAAAAATGAACAGTTTTAACTGTAAAATTTTTAACTGTTTTTTCACACAATAAAGTTTTAGATTGTTTCGAACGAGATCTGGATAAGTTGTAAGGTTACAAAAAAGGAATTGCCTGAAATGTCCCGGTAGTTTTTTGCACTCAGTTGGCAGCTGAAAATTCGTAATTATTAATGTGATCGAATAAAGTGATTTTGATCATATGTATTGTAGATGCATACACATTTTCCCTATTAAAATGAGCTTTATTTTCTACTTTCTATAATTTTAATAGAAACTGAGTTTCATTATGACTTTTCACTGTTCACATTTTCTTTTTTACATAAGTCGTTCTTGAGTAATATTATACCAAACACTATAAAAAGAAATATATCTCCGTTAAATATATACTTACTTTGAGAACACTCACTTTCTAATACAGTTGAAATTTCCCCTCTCCTCTTACTTCCGTAAGCTTCACTACAGACGTATTGGAGTGCTGCCCCGCTATTGGCTATCACGGGGCACCAGGAAGTGCAAGCGACTCTCTGATTCGACGAGCTGCTTTTTATCGTCTGCTAAATCCGCCTTCCTCTCTCTGATTGGGCAAAATTCTGAGGACATAATCGCTATCTATATGCCCGGACACACCACTTGTGAGAGCAGGGCAGGCATTCCTATGCCGTCCCTCGCATTAAATACTGTCCCTACTTTTTCATCTCGCTAGGTAGGAGAAAAATAAGCGTTTATGATGTAACGAAAAAGAAACAGCAAAACGTAAACTTCGAAACCTTCAAACTTAAAAATAGACACGCGTTTAAAGAGATATGAAGTCCTTAGGCTTAATTTTCGGATAATAATGCTCTTATTTGAATAAATTAGTGTGATCAATAATTATTGTTGCAATTAACAAAACCACAACTATTTATTAACCTTCTTCTGTTGAGTTTCCAGTTTGATGTATGATAAATTTAGAATAAAACTATTGACACGGGCTGAAGTCTTACAATTTTCCTGGAATGATGAATTATACTCGTATTTCATACACAAATTTGACATGAGTAATTGTTAAAGTTAAAAGAAAAGCATTGCAAATTGCAAGTGTATGAAACCCCCATAAATATTCTAAGATTTACAATCTCGAAAAAATTCCTAAATGAAAAAGAAAAATAGACGAAACAAAATGAATAGGTTAGAGCTGAATGGAAATAATAATTTTGAAAGACAATGATTAGGAAAATACATCATTAACGGAAAGCTTAGTCGCAATAATTCACATGATAATTATGAACTATTCATTATTGTATGACGCTTGAAATTAAAAGTTGACGTTTAACTCTGAAAACAATGATGCGTTTAAAATATAAGACTCTCTTAAACGTATGCATTCTTTTTATTTTATAAAATTATCGAAACTATTAACTAACTATTCTATGTTGTCTTCCAGACCCTGTGAGTTTGTTTTGAGTTCATTACAGCCTAATTTATGCTAAATATTTTATGATAATCAAACTAAATAAATGTAATGAATTCCTGAGTTTTTAGCAGGTAACAGCGCAGTATTCCGACTGAGTGAGACGTGTTAGTCCATCTCTCATGCTGCCTGTACTGTGCATCATGCACACTAGGTGGTGCAAACATAATGTACGTGACGTGTGTCTACTGTGCATCATGCACACTACGTGGTGCAAGCATAGTGTGCGTAACATCTGTGACGCTCTTAAGGATTTAGATAGGAGAAAATTCGGTAGGGTATACATGTATTGTAAGCATTGTATTGTGGATACCAAAGGCACATCCTTCAAAGTGGAAACTCCTTCGCAAAGCCCGCGTCCACTGGCAAACCAAACGAAAAAATTCAGTAAAAAACACGTGATTTTTCACGTGCGGGTCTACACTATTTATTACTAATTCATTCATATTAAGTTACTCATAACAAACATTGTACTGAATTGCTCATCCATTTGTGTAAAAGCTACGATCAGTCAAAGAAAATTAATCTCTGAGTATATTCACTGTTTCAGAGAAAGAAGATAAAACGTTTATTCCAACATTCAAATTTCACAATATGTGACATTGTTCAAGGCTGCTAGACTAAAATCCAATTTTGGGTGTTATGTGCACAATGTACATAAAATTTTCTACGTGTATTTTACCATTCAAAAATATCTTTCTCGATTTTTCTTTTTCATGTCCGTTCCCCACTCAAATTCCTCAACTCTTCATCTTAAGAATGTGTCGCAAAAAAAAAGACTATGGTGAACTTATACACATAAAATTTTCATTTGATCATTTATTCGAACTTATTACGGGAAATAAACAATAATGTACGAAAAAAATATAATGAAGTTTGCTCTGATTACAATATTTTCCCCCTTCGTTGTACGTGTGAGAGTTACAGTTGTGTTGAAGTTGTTTTGTATACCGTGTAAGAAATCAATGAGTTATAAAACTTCATCCAATGGAATGAAAAAAATTATGAAAAGTTTGCTTACGGAACAAGGTATGCAAACTGGTCGCCCACATAAAGGTTTCTATAAGAAATTTTTCGAGTTACGTTTACTGGTCATTCACTTAGAATGTTCATTAGCTTGCTGCCCTGTGATTGGTTGTTCCGTTTTCTCAGCTTGTTCTCTAGCTTTGTTCTCCTACATTGTTTTCCTTACACTGTTTGTTTTCGCTCATTCTCTCAGACTGTTCATTCGCTGCGTTAAATTGTTCCATTTGTTTCATTAAATTGTTCCATTTGTTTCAATAAATTGTTCCACTTGTTGCATTAAATTTTTTCACTCACTGCATTAAATTGTTCCACTCGCTGCATTAGGGTAGGCCCTTGTTCCGTACCCTCACAATGCTCCCCTCGCTCTATGTCTTACATTACCATCATTTTTCTAACACACTTCTCCCTTTACCTTCTCGTGTAGTTCATTTCACTCTTTTTGATTGCTCATTTTTTTCTTCCCTGTCAAATTGGTCTCATTTCCTCTAACGTGTTCGAAAGTTAGACTGGAGCTAATCATAATTAATGAGATTTGGCATTTCCTCTATCCTAACCCCCTCTACACCCTCCTCCTTCTACCCTCCATGTCCAAACTGAGCTGAGTTCTAAAGGATTTATTGAATATATTTTGATTTAAATTTCTTTCATAAATAATCGGCATCGTATGTCGAGTTATTAGAAAATATGTTCCTTTTTTAGTTCGTTTTAGTATTTTATCTTTCTTTAGTTTTTGCATCTTTTAATTTCCACTGGGCTTCATGGGACAGAATTCTGCATAGTAACCTCACTCAAAAAAAAATCTTGTGAATTTGACAACTTTTCAAGACCAGGTTGCTTAAATTAAACAAGTGTTGCCTGGACTGGACTGGAGACGTGTCTGAAATATTTTTAGTCGTGGTGAAGATTTTCAGCATTTCTTCATAAAATTACCGAGGTTCAAGTTCTTTCTCGTAATGCGACTTTCCACAATATTTTTTCGTGTATTTTTCCAGTAATAATATCATACTTGAAATTTAGTTATTTCAAGTATCATTATTTAATAATTTAATTATTTCAATTTATTGATTTTCGTATATGATCTCTGCGCATATCCTTCTACCTACGAAATATTTTCATCACTCTAATAAGTGAACTCCGGTTGAATTTATATTGTAAAGGAACTCGTGATAGAAAAAAATTCAAGTAATATTATCTAAGATATGTAATAGAAGTAATTTTCGTTAACTATTTATTTATTCATTTACAAACATATTCCATGTTTCCATCACTTGAATTAGATAGAGGAAATTTATTTCAAACAAGCCATCACCTACAAACTGAAATAAAGTATTTATCGTAGGCTAACTTGTATTGTAGATCCAATGAATCGATAATACAATACTAATCTAATATAATTAACTAAGTATGAAAAAATTATAATGCTTTTAATTAATTAATTGAATTAAAATAAATGATTTATTTGTTATTAACTTCCTTTTCCTTTCAATATAAAAACTTATTCGAATAGGCTACATCGACTGACATATATGGGATAAAAAATGATAGAAAAATACGTTAATTTCTTCAATTGTGGGTCTACTAGTTTACATAAGAATGACGGCTATTTACTCTGAGAACAAGGAGAACAAACCAGTTTGCTATCTTCTGGTGTTCAACACTTCTACCTTCTAAAAGTAAGGAATGACAGCAGGTAGACATCCTGCCTAATTTCTGCAATTGTCTTTTTAGAAGTACACAGGCAGATTAAATTTGAAATCCACTGTATGTGTACTGGGAACTTTACATTTATCTCAATCGAGTTGTGTTTAATGTGCAACGGGGAAGACGAACGCTATTTAATTCGTCAAAATATGGCATATCAGACTTTATGATCCATTGATACAAGGAATATCTCTTTTGACAAGCAAATTGATACGAAAACCTACAAAAAATTGGTCTTTGTTTAAGGCGCAGTAATTACGGCTATAAGAGACTCCTTAAGATATAAAGGGTGTATATGATGTTCCTTCACAATTCAACAAAAACATTACTGAAGTAATTGTCGTGAAATCTTAATCAGAGTTGTGCTATTGTATATCATGGTACTCAAAGTCTTTCATAGCCTTGTATTTGTGTACACCAAAGAGGTACAAGGGAAAGGCACAATGTGTATCATGATTTTTTGATACAAAATTGGATACCAGGTTCAGTAAACCTACAAAATACAGAACTAAGTATGAAAGAAACCCACCAACACATCAGTCAATTCGTGCACGACGCAAAACAATTATGGAGACAGAGACAGTGTTGGAAAAGATATCGGTAGATGGGAAGGAGTGGGTCATTTCCTTGGTCACCTCATTTAACAAATGTCACTCCTCTAGACTTCTTGTTTTGGGGTTATGCTCAATATATCGTATACATATATGGAACATAACTGACCTAAAGCAAAAAATTACTGGTGATATTACCATTATTGATGAGGCTATGCTACAGCAATTGTGGCAAAAAATCGGGTACTTAGACTTAGATTTTATGGCTGGGACATTTGTAACGGCCTTTAATTTCCTCTAACACACACATTCAAAAGGGTGGCATCTCGGACTTTTTCTCCTGGAAGCCAGGATTGTCTAAAATTATTCCTTAAGGGCCACCCTGAGTCATTCCATGCAAAAGAACCAGTCAAATTAGGGCATCACTGGGAGATCCAGCTCGTCATAAACAACACCATGCTCAACAGGTAGTCACATTTGTACTGTTTTGATGCTTCGTGCTACAAATGGTGTCCGTATAGAGATGTATTAAACAAAGCAGAAATACTTCAATATTTAATTTTAATTTGGCAATAGTTTTCGCATGTTTGTCTTTTTATTTGCTTTCGCTATGAATTTGTTCAATTGTAAAGATATTTTATAGACACTCTACACATTGAAGACATTCAACTAGAATGTTTCGAGCTTTGCCGTTCTAGAAAAAGTATGTAGAAATGATAAAAGTTAGGAAAAGTTTACTCACACCAGATAATCTTGATCATTCAAAACTGAAAGAAAAATGGTCATTATTTTCTTCAGAGGTGAGTTGTTTCCATAGAAGCATACAGTACAGATACATAAGATTTTCTATTTTTTATGCATGTATCTTAAGAGTAGTGATGATGCTTCAAGCAATTATATCCGTCTTCTGTACTGCAACTTGAAGTAAGCCTCGTAGTGGCGCTTCGATGAACTTGATGAAGGTCTAGTCTTACTCCAGGCTTTCAGCGTCGCAGCATGCTACATAGATGAATGTTTTCATCAGCTGATGATCAGACAGAAACAGAACGGGAATTGAACCTGGGTATACCCGCATCGTAAGCTGGGATACACGCCACTCGACTGCTATGGTGGCTATAATGAGACGTGTACTGGCGTAGCATTGTGTAAAGTAGTAGTGTATACCTTTATGTGACTTTCGTAAGATATCTCATTATGTTTAACCCTTTAGCGACCAACTGGACTATTCGGTCGCCTTTCACGGTCTTTGGGAGAATTGTTCTAATAATTCGCAATAATAATAATTGAACGCTTCGGCATGTTACAGCGTCGTTCTTTTGGCTGCCTGGCTCTCAGCATACTTCATTGCATCAGTGTACAGACGGTCTTTGTGAGCTTAAATGTAGAAACTAGACAAACAAATTGGTCGCTAAAGGGTTAAGAACCAGGAGATGGTTCCTAGTCTTAAATATTAAGAAACCTAACATTTGGGAAGAGGTTTATTTATAAACTGGCCACAATCGTTTTAGTTGTATATATGCAAAAACTTCTTAATGTAAGAGCTAGGTTTAAAGCTTATGAATGTGAAATTGTAAATATATATATTAATATCTTGATAGCAAGAAAAATGTGCTTAATGTTGTCTTGTTCTAGAATGCAGGTAGTAAATAAGGAAATGATTTTATCTATGACTAAACTGAATGGTCTACCAAAGTGCACAGTGCTTAGAATTATGGGTAGAACTTTTGCACTGCGATGTGCAGCGCGTTCAACTAAAATTATCATTGAAGGAAACGTTTATTAGAAGCAAATGTTCCACTATTTTATTTCCTCTGCCGTATTTTTATTTTGCTTTCCTAATAATTGATTGTGGGCTATATGCGTCAATCTCAGGCATTTTTTATTTATTGAATTAAGATTTATTTTATGTATGTTTTGCTACAATCAATACATAAATGCATATATAAAAAATTTGGTTTAGTTTTTAAAGTCAAAATTAGGCTATAACGTGCAACTATGATCTGGCAAACCTGGTTCGTACTATAGTTTGTGCTTCGTAGTTTGTTGCTAGGGTCAAAGCAAGGGTCACTGGATCAGACCGTCAGCGGCTGGAGACGCGTCTCTGTCGCTGTGGACAGGTTGAGACAGTGGAATATTTTCTTCTGAACTGTGACAACTACTCAAGCATAGCGTCATTCACACTGCACTGAAGCAGCGTCATTGCTTCAATGCCTTGGCCTGCTGTTCAACTTGAAGAATGTTCTTGGTGGTGGTGACTCTTCGTCTAGAGTGCAGCTCCGCATCATAAGAGTCTTGGCCCAGTTCCTGTCTACTGTGGGAGGGTTGGAGGATCTCTAAAAAGGGAATTGGACAGACCCCTGACTTTCTTGAACTAATACTGATGAGTTTTGTGATCTTTTTTTAGAGAAAATGAAAACTGGGACAAGAACCTAAGATCATTTTACAGAGAAACTGAAAACTTTGACAAGAACCTAAGATGCAGTGCAGTTGTTGGAGTCCAGGCTGGTGGGCTGAGTGTATCTCACTTGCTAGAAGCCTAATTGGATCCTTTTTGGAGGGCTTCAGTCTACCAACCAACCAACTAAAAGCTTAGGGCTTCAGTTCAAAGTGTCAAATTCTGTGCTGTTTCTCATGCATTCTGAGCAAAAATCAATTTTATATATTTCATCAGGATGTTTGAAAGCATGAACTATGCAATTGTTAGATGTTGACTGCTATTCCATAATAACCATGTTTAGACTTAAGGGCTAGCTGTATGTTGGGCCTTTAAATCCCTCTAAAACACACATACAAGAGGTGGCATCCTAGAATTTTTTGCCTGTGTGCGAGGGTTGTCTAAAGTTCTTCCTCAACGGCTACTTTTAGTCATTTCATGCTAAAGAACCAACCAAGTAAGAGCATCACTGGGAGATCCAACTTGTCATAAACAGCCCTTCATGCTTGGCTGGTAGTCATACTGCAATCCAGAGGACTATTCAACATCAATGTCTCTTATTCCATGCATGCACTAGAAAATTTTTCATTGCATCCACAACAGTCATGTTCCATCCTTTATTCAGCCCTACAAGAATACTTATACCAGAGTCTTCTTCAACACACCTGGCATTCCACTGGTTCTCTTCATACTGTTCATGAACCATATCCATAAAACTCTCTTGCTTTTTCTCATATTGACTACACTCCAAGACCAGTTGTTCAATTATTTCCTGTACTCCTCTGCTACACAACATGAATACATTATGTGCCATCTGTATAGGTCTCAAGCAATAAATTAGGATTCTTTCAAGCATCTTTGCTACAATATATGCATAAATATTTCCCCTGTTATTCCCCTTATTTGATCTCCATGTGCACCTATTTACAATTAATGTTTTACAACTGACTGTAAACAGGAGTTGGCTGCTAAAGATTCCATCATAGAGTGTTGCAATCTTAACTACATTCTTACAGCATACCCAGTTAAGGCCACTGTACTCACAGCTGCCACTGTAATCAGACACAAACAAAAATATTTAAGATTTTTTATTTTGTTCCCTGTTGTAGATGAACCTTTAAAAATTTAATGTTTTACATCTGTTTTTCTCTCTAGATTGTTTGTAATATTATTTTCATCTGTTAGTAAAGCATAGAAATTATTTGAAAATGTTCTTTTTTATAGGACTTGGCATTTTGTTTTTAACCTTTTGGTTTTTCTGCAGTTTGACAACTGCTTTCATTTTAGTTACAGCAGTTTTTCTGCTAAGGTGGGTAAGGATTTTTTCCATTGATGACATCAGTTGCTTATAACCACCCAATATGACTGCTGTTTGGGTAAATTTTTGGAGTCATTCGAAAAATTTTTAATAAAATATTTAGTTTTGCATCCAAGGTTTCTAATTAATTTTATATTATCATTATCTAGTTTTCCACTTGCTTTCAAGATTATTACTATGGCTTTTAAAAAGTGATTGAATGAACTTGTTCAGACAACTTGGCATTTAAATGCTGAGCCTCTGCATTGTGTTCATTGAGTAGAGGCACTCATATTTTTCTCAGTCCATCTGCCCAACTAATTCTTTGGTCATTTAAGGGAATTTTTTTGTGCAGTTGACTCAATTGGTTGACCAGTGTGTGACTCATCTCTGAGGTGGCTAGTCATTATTGAAATGTAAAATCAAGCGACACATTGCATCTTGACCCTGTGCTCCGCAGTTCCATGCAACAGCTCAAGAAAAGCAAAAGGTTAATGGTGTTGAAATTCAGTTTTATGCACTGGATACTGCATTTTAATGATCTGAAAGTGTACAAACAATATTCATAAAATTAAAACACCATCTTTTGTAGAGCAAAAATTGATTGTTGCCCAGAAGTGCTTTAAAACATTTTATAATTGCATTTTTCTGTGTGCTTTTTTAAATTTGAAAATTGCTTATAATCAATACACTAATCCAATAGTTAAATTACTTTATTAAATTCAATCAAAATCTGTGTAAATACATGAGAATTTGCAGTACATCCTTCACTAATATATTGAAATGGGCATGATTTATTGCCTCTAGGTTGTCAAGAAAAAATTGAGCAAGTCTGCAAATGAAGGGTTGTCATTTATTGTGCATCTTGTTTTCTTGTATGACACTCCAGTTCTATTTCCTTGTTCTCTCTTCACTGTTTGTGTCTCTGAGAGACCTCACTATTTATCTCTCTTGAGACATCACTGCTTGGGCCTCTGAGACATCACTGTTTGTGTCTCTTTGAAACATGTGCACAGCTCCTTGTAGCTGGCTGTAAGAAGTTTTGGAATTTTGTGTTCTTCAGGTGCTTTTGAACTAAATCTTCATTCTAAAGTAATGTTTGTTCTACTTCATTATATAAAATTTTAAAAGCTTGAGTATAATAATGATTAGCAAAATAGTATCAGTGATGATTTGCTATGTGTTTGTATGATATGATTGTACATGTTCATTCCATCTTTTATTTCATTCAATCATTATTGCTGCTGTTCAAATGAGCTTGTTCTGTTACTACACTCTGTGCTCAATTGATAAAATGACTCCCCGAGTTTTTATAAAGTATGCCTCAAAAGCCTGTATAGAAGTGTGTATCTGGTGTATAAAATCTTCTTATACTTAAACTCAAAATTTCTTGTAATTTACAGGCATGCAGCAGCTGCTGATGCAGATATAATTCTCTATTTACTGAACACTTTCTCACCTAACACCGGTAAGTGCAGTGAATCATCACCTGGTAGAGCTAAATGTACAGTATACAGGTACTCAGAGGAATAAAAGTTCTAACTAGTAACTATTCTGGTTTGTTTCAAATTTTATTCTGTATGTATGCAAGTAGTAGTAGAAGTAGACACTGTAATTCTTTGTAACATTAAAACCTGTGGAGCCAGTTAACTTTAAAGTTTCTCGTGCCATTAATGTACTCCTTAAGTAAAATGGATACCATTCCTGTAGTTGAAAAAACACCTGTGCAATAAGAATCTTTACCAAACATGGTAGTATTTTAAAGTAAATATAAATAGGCAATACTTTAGACATTGAACTTCCCTTGTTACATGTAAGGATATAGATTGTTACAAGTATTGTCGGGTTACCATTACATGCCATTAATGCACTAGCTACATCTGGGAAATATCAAACTGAAAAAAAAATCATCAGTGTTTGGTTTATAATTATCTAATTTTCATTTTTATATTTTATAATGCTTATTATTATTATTTATAGCTAACTGAGCATATGTTCATTAGGTGGTCCTCAGGTGGCTGTGAAACATTGTAAAGATTATGACTTCATTCAAGCAGTTTGTTGAAGTTGTTCTGTGACCCATTTTTTGCACTCATTACTTATTTCATATTTTTTGTATGATTATTAACTCGTTTAGCTTGATTTGTGTGCCTGGTTGCTTAATTGAAGAGGCCTTTGTGTTGGCTGAATGTTGACTATTGAGGATTGGTTTGAGATTTTCTTGTCCAAGCTAATGTTTTCCAACACTTGCCAAAGCTGTTGCTTATGTGATGGAATTTGGTAAAATTCAGCTGTGAGAGATCTTGGAAGCCTTTTTTTCACAACACAGTATCTTACTTCTCTCATTACATTGTCTCTGCAACTATGGACAAAAAGGCTAGTGTAAATTTGTTTTATTATATGTATTTCTCAAGATGTTGGGAAAAACCTGGTGAGTATATTGGTCACATTAGTGTGTGGGAAAAATGTAAAATGTGAATAATTTTTCTGATTAAAAGTAGTTTATTTCTTCTGGGTCTTGATGAGTTCATGTAAATTTTCTGCTGGAATTTTCTGCTAGTATTGCAGTGAGGGTTCTCTGTATCAGGAAACAAATTGAGGGCTCAAGAAGTTGTGAACTTGCATCTCTTAGCAAATTTCATCACAGTCAACCATCTCCTTGGTATAGGAGTACATACAATGCTGGTGCACACAGTGTTAACAAAATGAACATGATCATTATAATATAGCTAGTTAGTTACTACTGTGTCATACTTGCTGTACTTAATTGTTTGTAATGCAAGTATTACTCCTATACCACCAAAAAAATAGAACTTTCATCCACTTCATAGTAGCCAGCAATATTAACTGTGATTGAAGTTTAAAGTAGTTATTAATGTTGTGGTGCCTGAAGTTCTTACTGAATATTATAATTATCCAAGTTCATATTTTTGGATTATTCAAAACAACCTTTTTCATCTTAGTTCTGCATGATATGTTTTGAGGAAGGTCATAGTAATAAATAAATTTAAATCTCTCTTGAAAAGATATGTCTACTTAAAAGTGTACCTATGGTCGGAGGTAAAAATACCTCTATATGCTGTGCCCTGCACTTTATAGTTTGATGTGACTGAAGAATTGCCAACTAATGTCACAACTTGAGGTAGTTGCCCTCTTGCTGGTCTAGGAGTCTTGCTTTACAACGCCACTGGGATTAAAAGCATAAAAATTGGAGTTTGTTCTGTAATTCATTAGTGAGAAGTGAGGAGCCTTTTTCTGTGCATTTATAAAACTGATCTAAAAGGAAATGTCTGTGTTGACTGTATTTAGTCTTACTTTTAGCTGATGTCAGTGTGGTATTTATTAAGGTAAAATTCATTGCTGCATATATGCATTTAGTATCAACTAACTGCAGTGCAATCTAAGAGTATGTTCTTTGAGATTTTCTTCTGCATGATGTTCTGTTAGGAAACCTTTGCTTAACAAATTTGCCACACTTGTAGTGCTGTGATTCTTAGTAAGAAAGCTCTTATGTTATCATTAGCACTAACAATTATGTTATATCTATGTAGGCCTTACATCACTGCTTTGAGCTTATGTTGTAATTGAAAACTAATCTCTCTGAATTCCAGGTAAAAGGCTGAAAGGTCAAGTCATCTGGATCAATGGAGCATCACGTGGCATTGGTGAGGCTTACGCCATCGTGTTGGCGAGGTGTGGGGCAAAGCTTGCTCTGTCTGCCAGGGATGAACAGCGTCTGCAGCAGGTCAAGCAAAAGTGTTTGGGTGAGTAACTGCCACCAGGAGTGCTGACTGAAACACATCAGCTGTACCTGTGTGACTGACTAGTTCATGGTAGACTTGATGATGCTTTGAGTATGTAGACACTTGTATTGACGTACATGCCCAGTGATAGCACTTGATTGTGTAAGCTAGTGGTGTTTGTAGCTTGACGTGGAGTTTTTTATTTCCTTGGTTTTCAGTTAATGTATAAAAGTAGCACCAGTGTAGTAAAGTTAACCTGTAGTTTTATGGAAAAAATAAAAAAATCATTTTCATAGACATCACGGTTATTTTGTAGCATCTTGCTATTGCTCCAAGCCTGCTGGTAATGCATGAAACTTCACTATTTAGGAGGAAGGGAATGGAGGGGGAGTACTTGTATACCAAGAACTTATTAATTTAATATACTTCCAACTAATTGAAGAAGATAATTTTCATGTAATGGAGTACAGCTTCATAATGTCGAATTATGCTTAGAAAATAATGATAGCTCTGATATAACTGCATTAAAAATATATTTTTTGAGTTTTAGGAGTAAAAAAGATATTACCTCATAAATTAGATTTTAGTACCACATAAATTTTAGATTTTAAACTCTTAAATTATTTCTACTCACCAGATTGTTGCAATTGTGAAGAAACTAAATTAGACTAATAATGTAGTAAGTAGTTATTTCAACTTAAAAATACAAACTGGACATTCTGTGTTAGTCGTTCAGCATGGTTATCATCGTGGCAAAAGGTAATGGCCATACAAATTTGCCATAAAAACAGATTGTTGTACTATGAAAATAAGGTAAAAGCTACAGGAAAATGTCAGTAACTCAAAAATTCCAATTACATACTATTATTAGCTTATTTACTACAAGATTTAAAAAAAACTAGAAAATCAAAGAAGATATCATGCTTCATGCATGATTTCTCTTAGATTTATACTTTATATTTATATTGATAATACTACACAGAGTTGAACAAAATTTCAGGATTACTGGAAAAGATGTACACAAAGATTTATTTTTGTCAAGTATCAGTTTTGCTAAACAAACAATAACCAATGAAAGTCATGAAAATAATCTGAAGTTACACTCACTTGGAAAAAAACACTACTATTAAAAGGCACAGAAATTTGTTCATAAACATGAGGATAAGCAAGAATCATTCAGGGGCAGAGTTTTGTAGACTGACAAAGCTAAAATTAAGCTATTTGCGTGTAATTCAGGAAATGTATGGAGGAAAGATGGCGCTCCCTTCAAACCAAAGAACACAATTCCAACAATGAAATTTGGTTGTGGTAGCATCAGGGTTTCAGGCTATTTCTTTGCAGAAGGTACTTGAAATATAACTATTCTCAAGAACGGATCGTAGAATGAATGCCACAGCATATGAAGATATTTTGAAAACAAATCGGTTCATTTCTGTTAAAAAGCATGAACTAAACAAGATCTGGGTCTTCCAACAAGATAATAACCCTGAACACATAGCAAAATATACAAAGAAATAGCTGGCTGAAAACAATGTCGAGTCCGAGACTTGAACCCAATAAAAAACTTGTGGCATTATTTGAGAATTCATATCCAATGAAGAGCTGCAACAAACAGCCCAGATATTAAGAACATATGCAAAGAAAGATGGAATAAAATACCGACAAGAATTTTCAAATCATTACATGCAAACTACAAGATGAGATTGGTTGTTCTTGAAGTCAATAATGACAATACTACAAAACATTCAGTGGTTATTATGAATAATTTGTTTTGTACAAATAATTTTTTCACCTCATAAAATTAAAAAAGAGATTTAAATTATTTATATCACAGCCTTCCTTGTATTCTATACATATTTCATTATAATGCACCTTCAGATGATTATTTAAATAGAAACTGTTTTTGATTTATTGAATGTATATTAAATTAAAATTTTGTTATTGCACAAATATTTGTTTTCCTCCTAATATTACAGTTCAGTATATAGAATGGAACAGTAATCTGATTACAATGCAAAAAAGTATTTTTTTTATGACTATGCATGCATATTTTGAAATAAGTTTGAAATTCTTATCATGAAGAAATTACTTCAAACTTTCTCTATTCCTCAGTAGAAGGTAGTGACAGCATCAGTACATGTATGCAACTGCTGAGTTTGCTGTTTCTATGTGAGGTATTTGCCTCTATTGAGGGAATCTCTAATTTAAACGTTGCTAATTTCCATAAAAATTTCCTTTTTTATAAGTTCTCTTCCTGGGTTTTCCAGTACACAGACATGAGTGCAAACTCACCTGGTTGTTAACATTGAAAAGAGTGGTAGAGAATTAATGCAAACTTTCTTAAGACAAGAAATATACGTTAAATCATAATGGAAGCGTTTTGGTGTCTACAGAGGCCGGGGCTCGAGATGAGGATGTTGTGGTAGTGCCCCTGGACATAACTAAGCACGACCTGCACGAAGAGGCATTCAATAGCGTCCTCAAACACTTCAATGGCAAGGTTTGTATTAGACTTTAAATCATGGTTTTTGTCAAAAACTCACATGCATTGTAGTGCGCATTCATGATTAGTAATTATTTATTAACTAATTTGTATTATCACAATATTATATGTATGTTTGTGGATGCACAACCTGTGTGTATTTGACACGATTGTATCATAACAATCAGGACTACCCTACAAAGATATATTGATAAAATGAAAAAAATTCAACGTAAAGCAACGAAGATGTTTCCATGACTCTGCAATCTCAGCTACGTAAGACGGCTTCAACACCTTGAACTTATCTCTCTAAAACAAAGAAGACTGCGAGGACAGCTTATTGAGACCTTTAAGTATCTCAACGGCCTTGACAATGTTACCCTGGAAGGACTTTTCGAAACAGACGGTAACGTACGACCTTGAAATAACGACAAAACAATTACTAAGAAACTTCAAGACATTCCAAGCTATGAACTTTTTTTCCTGTTAAAATTGCCGCAACTTGGGGAACGAGCTGCCCGAAAACATCGTTTCTGCTGGCACTGCGAACACATTCAAAAATCGTCTCGACGAATATTGGATTACGAACTCCCCAGTAATATAATACTAACTCTTATGTGCCCAACTCCTAGGGCCAGTGTATGTATGATGGAGATGAATGCGCGTGACTGAAATGCATGTAAAGGACTGAATTGAATTACGTGGTTGAGGTACGTGATTGATGGATTTACTTTAGACGGCATGGGACTTGGGTATCGACCCAAGAATGGGCCAAACGGCTCGTTCCTATTACTTTATTCTATTCAATTCATTAATTCAAAGATTAACTTGCAGCTGTCAGTGCTGCTGAACAACGCTGGGCGGTCGCAGAGAGCTCGCTGGGACGACATCGACATCAGCGTTGACAAGGATCTCTTCGACCTGAACGTCTTCTCCCTGGTGGCTCTCGCTCGCAGGGTCAACAAGTACTTCAGGCAGGTGTGTGCACATGGACTCTTAGAGTCACTATTATACTTCACTCTATTATAATAAGTTCACTGGTTCGCGCACCCGAATAAGTGTCATCCTAAATGCTGTCATGGTGAGGGTTTGGGAGTAATGAAGTAGCTGGACCTTGAAACTATCCAAGAATTCGGACTATAATTCCAAGTCTTCACCGTAGAGGCCGGAAAGCTAAGTTCGAAAATGAGATCAGTTCTATTGAGAACTGCTATTTTCTTAATGATTGTATAAAATACGTCTAGTAGACGTCAATGTTCTATGCCATTTGTGTTACTCCTACACGACGTTCATGCGTAATGGTTGACTTTGTCTAGTCAGGAAGTTATCGCTTTATGGCGATTCATGCAAAGTGAGAAGTTTTTCATCCCTATCGTCTCCGTCTATCAATGAGCAAGTCTTCTGAACTGAAAACTGGGCATGTCAGCTATAGACTTCTCCGACTTTAAACCCGTGTACAGCGGGCTGAAATACTTGAATAGTATCCTGAGAATTGTGTAGTATATCCAAAGAAATACTGAGCGATATCATCCATACTATCCTATACAAATTCTGTATAATGTTATCAAAATGTCCAGTATGGCATCCTACAAATATCTTGATTTGCCTTCAGGAGTTCACTGGTGTATTGTGATCCGCCGCTCAATGACGCAAAAGTTGTATTTGTTGCCAGAACGGTGGGGGTCTGCACGTTGTCACGTCGTCTGTGGCGGGTAAATTGGGAGCTCCACGATCAGCGTCGTACACGGGCTCCAAGCACGCGCTGCACGTAAGTCACGCGTTTGCGAACCACGTGAACATAAGCCATACGTGTGAAAAGAAAAGAAAATAGCAACAGGAATGAGCCGTTTGGTTAATTCTTGTGTTGCTACTCACATTCCATGTCGTCTGAAGTTAAGTGGTCAATCACGCACGTGCACCTAGATCACGCATAGTTTCAGTCACGCACAAACACCGTAATCATTCGCCGGTCCCTGGAGTTGAGGAGGGTATAGTTACTACTTTTAGAACGATATTTTCTGGTAGTGGGTGACAGGTTTCGGTAATTTTAAATTAAAAAAAGTTCCGAGTCAGGGATGTCATAAGTATCTTATTATTAGTTTTTGGCTGTTATTTGGGTTAGTTTTTGCTTGTACTGTGTCTACAGTCTCTTTATTTCGCTTTGTATATATTATCTTTCGTTTAACGGCCTTGGAGGTGCGGATGTCTTCTTGACGACAGGGTTTTGTTTATTATCTTTCGAGTCTTCTGTACGATTGTTACCTGGCATTGATACGGCGCATAATTTCTTGTAAAACCAAGGAGAGTTATTGGTTGGTCTTATTCGGGATGTGGTGCACTGTGGCGGTTACGATTTTGTCTTTACCCTAAGTATCATGTTTTGTTCCTTATCATTACTTCGTAGTCAAAACTGCCGTGATCCTCCTTCATTAGTTCGAAGTTTGCCCGTGTGAAGTTAAGGACGTTTTTGACTTGGGACCTAGCGTTAGAGTCGTGGACTTGGAGCGCGAAGTCGATCATATGGTGATCACCGATCTGGTCCGTAACTTCTAATCCAATTATACTGAGGTCAGGGATCGTTATGACAAGGTGAATAATAATGTTTTGTCTAGGCGGTCTATACGTGCTGCTGCAGCGAATTTGTATTTATCAGATCGATAAGCTTTGATCCAGGTATTCGACTTCGACGAGTAGTCCAGTTTATGTTAGGCAGATTAAAATCTCCCATGATTAGTGTTTCATGAGGAATACTAAGGATATTTCAAATCAACCATAGAGCTCATCATCAGGTTGCTGCACGTGTTGGATTCCTCTGTACGAATCCATCTTTACAACTGTTCAAAGGCTTGTCGACATTATGGTAGACGTATCCTTTCAATGAAACTTTCGTTGGGAGTAGCCTTCCTTTCAGATCTAACCTTGTTTCATTGGGGGCTATAATGTCATATGATAGGGTTGATGCAATGACTTGTATTTCCTACATTTTCGGTAAGATACTTTGTACGTTGTCAACCAATATCTTTAGGTGCCCAATATTTTGGTCAGTGTCTTCGGTTTGTTCATCGACTGCATGGAGTGATTGATTTTTGTTATTTACGTGCTAATAAGTACATAATTTGCGACACAAAATGGGTACATGACTCGTAGAACACACTGTGTCGGATGGTACCTAGTAATACGGATCGTTTTATGCACAAATTGTATGGCTCATCGTACATAATAAGATTGTTTACGGTACACAATAATTATACGGTCATGGTAGAACTATTATAATTGTATGAATCGTGTTACATTATATTACACTAGTCATCATAATAACTAAGAGTTTCTCTATGTAATTAAAGATTTGCTTAATAATATTCAATGACACTGTACACTCTAACTTTGACTCGCTAGTGAGCGTGCCATATGCACGTGAAAATAATTTCAGCGTTGATCTTTAACTTGAACTACTTCTAAGAATAGCTTTTATTACAATTGTGTTCATCTAGGTGTGGTATTGAACTTTCTACCAGGATTCGTTATTTTATAGCCGTTCGATGTTAAAGATTGAGCCATGAAATTTGACGAAATATCTTCACTTACCGTAACAGATTTTACTCATGTGTTTTCTCTCGATGTGTGTGCAGACACCCTCATTGTACACTACGCTATGCAATATATCACCTCTTTGTGGTGTTTTCCCGTCTGTTTCTATCTTCTTTCTTGATATTTTCGTTACGAGAGGACCATTGTAAGTTTTTATTAAGGAGAACATTACACTCCACAGTATAGTAACAACTACATTCACTATCCTGTCTCGAAATGATTTTGAGACCGAAGTAATGATTTTCTTGTATTATGTACAGGGTTATTTCGAGTGCCTGCGGCTTGAGGGTCTGGCTGACAACATCAGGGTGACGATGCTGTGTCCAGGTCCTGTGGATAGTGAGCTGCTCAAAAGCGTCTACACCGAGAAGCTGGGGCAGGTGTGTGTCTGCAAGAGACCTGTTGCTCGTTTATGGGAATAGAATAGAATGAGGCTATAGGAACGAACCTTCGGGCCCATTCTTGGGTCGGATAATTACTTCGATAATTATTCGGTTGTTTACCCAAGTCCCATGCCGTATTTCTAGCCGTGTCAACCATGTCGGCAGCGGGATTCGAACCCGGGTCTTTCCGCTCGCAAGCAGATTTGCTCACCAGTCGACCAAGCTGGTGATCTCGATGTAAGAGTGTAGTTACAAATTGTATATACTAACAGTCAGGGGTGGGCAAACTTTTACTAGGTGAAAGTGAAAAACATGAAAAGTGAAAGGGCCTCACGTTTTAGCTCGGGTAGTGCTCTTCAAGATAATACAACATTCAGAAAGATTGATTAATAAACACAAACAAATTCAAATTCCAACACAAGTTATTTAATTAGGTAACTAACTGCAGCAAATGAGAATAAGTACATGAAGACAAGGGAAGTGTAGCATGATCACAAAAAATTTGTGTGTTACTGTGTTCTAGGCAAAAGTGTTTCTAGCTACTCATGTTTCGCCGCTGTTTTCTAAGGAGCGGCTCCTCACCGTATTTGACGACATATAGGACGTGATTTTTTCCAAAAATTTTGGCTCAAAAAATCGCCCTGCGTCTTATCATCGTAGGGTAAGTTTGAGATCTGTAGGTCTAAGCTAATCTTCTCTCTGACGCTCACTAACCCAGCTTATGCTCAGTACTTCATCTTAAATGCCGTCAAATACGGTCATTGGGTAAAATATTTAAAAGTGACTCTCTTCTTTCATGATCGCAAGTACGAGTCACACCGCATTTCAGTACCTGTTCACAACCGAGTTATTGCCTTCAGATCAAATTTGACTTGCCTTTTTTTATGGTAGCATCCGACACTCCTGGCACTGTTAAGTCCAAGCACAACTCTCACATATGCTTTAATTCCATTACCGTCGTTAACATATTTATTTAGTCGTGCTAAAAAATTGACGGTTTCTAGTCAAGAAAATTTTTTACTCAGGCCGATGGGATTTTGTACTCAAGGATTTAAGGTGCAACTAATTCTTAATTTTTTCGGGCTAACACACTTTGTTCTAACTGCAGTAGTTAAGCCCTACTTATTGTATGCGTGTTTAATATAATCTTTTCTTGGAACAGTAATAAAATTCTGTAATATGAGCTGGCTTAACACAGTTTTACCTACTTATACAATGTGTATCCATGGACAAAATAAGCAGCCGCGACAAACTCTGTTTTACTGTCGCAATATTTATCTTGTACTTAACGCGGCACAACTTCGCAACTCAACCTACGAAAAACTCCGCATTCGTTCATCTATTTATCACATAATTATTTTTTGAGGGTGTGGCCGAGGAGCGCGTGGGCACCCGCATGAGCGCCATGAGATGCGCTGAACTGACCGCCACTGCCATCGCTTACGAGCTGCCCGAGGTCTGGATGTCCTTACAACCTGTGCTCACCCTCCAGTACCTGCATCACTACTTCTACAACGTCGTCCACCTGTGAGCCTGGTGTAGTGTAGCTGCAAAATGACCTAAGGCCATCGCTCGCCAGGCTTAGCGTTTGGTGCTGAACTCAGTATGTACAAGGAATATTTGCTACTAGGTTACCTGCGGTGTTTGAACTAGTAATATAATAATATAAAATGCTACTAGGTTATGGGAGGTGTGTACTGCTTGTGCTTAGGTGAGTACTAGAGAGATTTAGTCTTCGAGTTGCAACTATTATACGTAGATATGACTACTATATGAAGTTATATTTTCACGTAGCTCACGTCATATGGATCTCCTTTCCGTACTGCTGGGTACTAATTTATTATATGTATGCTAGTGCTAAATAGCGAGGTATTTTATGTGTATATGTACATCAATTTACTAAATATTACACTCGGGGAGAATATATGATTATTCGAATGGCTGATTAATGCTTTGAAGTCATTACAAGGAAGAAACTAATATTTTGTTTATAGACATGTTATCTTTGCACTTAAATATCTTGTAATGTGCTTAAAATATATCGACGTCCTCTGAGCTACATCTGCCTTGAAAGGATAAGAAAATATTTGTACCCCGAATTTCTTTATAAAATTGGACCTAATGTCGTACATTACTTCGAGTGTACCGCTCTATGTAAAAGAAACCTGTTACGTCTGTAACTGTTGCTGCTACAGGGTGGCGCATAAGTAACGCACCCTTTTAAAAAAAATTAATAAATAAACTATGAAAGGTATAACGATGGGGATAATTGCAAACGATAGAGGAACTCTTAAAGTTTATTTATATTTCGTATCCTGTCTACAGATACCCAGTGTATATTGCGGTAATACTTTATTTATTATTAATTTTTTAAAAGGATGCGTTACTTATGCGCCACCCTGTATATGTTAGTGTGCTTTACTCCGTCCGAATTGGAAGCTACTGCACAGGTGAAATCAAATTCTTGTGACATGAAAAAAAGGTTGGAGAAAGCTGTAGTGTCGCAGTGGTTTATGAATGTAAAGACAATGAATGAGCAGGTTTTAATTTTACAAATTGATAAAATCAGAAGTTGGGTACAGGTGCATTAGAAGAGACCAAAGCTTGGACTAATATGCCAAGACCAAGAACAGATGTGACAGGAATGGTAGTCATAGACTAATAAATAATGAGACTAATGACATGCTTGGGCTAAGAAAACGTTAAACCAGTCGCTATGGGACCTGGACTCGGAACTAACTAGTATCTGTTAGGCCTGGATGCGAGAAAGCTTAGCTGCTGTGCAGTTCAGTCAGGGATAAACTACAGATATCAGGCGAGTCCTCACCTCGTAAATTAAAATATACATGGATCTGCGTAACAGGGGCTTGAGTAAATAATCCCATTAGTGTTTCGCTTTGACCGCTCTCCATTATATGGACAAAGAAAGTACCGCAGTATTCCAAAAAAATCTTGTTTTCAAGTACAGTTCGTTTTCTTGTAATACTCAACAAACCGTCAGCCCCCGGTGATATATTCGTAAGCTGAGTAATACTAGAGAATAATGTTCTTCGCTCGTGTGGGAAGAACGTGAGCTATCTACTAAACTTACAATTTTTCTGTAGTTAATCACTTTCCTGACACTCTATGTGCGAGTTGTCATGTGTGCTGCCGCCTAAATACTTGAAAATGTTAAATCTGCAAACTCTCGTGTACCACAAATTTATAAATTGTTATTCAACAAGTCTGTGCTTCAACTGTTTCATGTCGTACGATAGAATCTATGGAGGTCTTTTTCATGTTATCAAAATTGTATTTTTGAGGTAGTGCAAGAATTCTGACGCTATTTTCAATTTATTTGTTTTTCCATTTTATTTTTTTAGAAGCATTGCTATATTCGCTCTTTGGATTCTTATTCCCGCTTAGCTCGAAGCGAGTGCATGAATAAATAGTTGAGGTGCGTACATAAGAGGCATTGTGGTACTACACTACGCTGCCTCGTGAACGTTGTCCATCTGGACAAGAAAAGGGGAATATCCTTGTGAACAATTTCTCCCCATGTCTACCTCTTTATCTAGGAGACTTCAAGTGTTCCAATGCATATTATTTCGTTATAAAACTATGAAATGTTTTACGTTTAAAAGTAATGCTGCCATGAATTGTCTCTGTATTTTGAAAAAAGGTTCGCAATACAAACCAGTTCAGCGAACTGCTGTTAATTGACAGATGAAATGATTTGTTTTTGTCTGTTTGTTGAAAGGTTCTGCAATGTAGCACTGGTGGGCCAACCACGTGGCCACCCATTAACCAGGCCGTGGTGTGCCTTAAAGAACTAAGTTTAATAACTAAATGTCAGGGTTTCATAAGTTACGTGTATTATTTTCGTCTTCCTGTTTTTCCTCAATATAGGGCAGGGTTTCTAATTATTTGTATTAATAAGAATATTTTTGTTGAATTTACCATATTATAACCCTAATAAAATCTTAACTTTTGTGCAGGCTCTTCCGGTTTGTGGGAGTAGAACGAATCATGAAGATGCGGGACGGCCGCTCGGACATTGTCCCTTCCAAGTAACTATGTAGAATCTTTGACATTACTTCGATATCGTAGCGCAAACTAGCAAGCCTCAAAGGAGGGAATACATGCTCCAATAAATTGATGAGAAAACGTCTCAAGCTTCGTGCAAATACTTGGTGCCATAATATACTAAGTTTGTTGAAAATCTTTCATGATTGTGAAGGAACTATAATATAAAAGTTGCACGGCTCTAAGTCCTAGATTATGACATCCGTCTACAATAGTTTTAGTTCCTTGAAATTGGTTTTCAAATATTTTAGAGTAGAAAGCAAGAATTTTGGAGTTCCAAGTTGTATAATTAAGCTGCAGTGCAATAAATACACTGAAACTCCAGCACAATTTAAGCATTAGCAAATCTGTGCTTTTCGATATGGGACATCTTATTGTAAACTTCAATATTAAACGATTTTAATACATGCGTTACTAAAATTGAAGGAAAAATTAAAATTGCACAATCTTTAATTTGTTATTTAATTTTAACTTATATATACTGTGACAGGATATGCTACAAATAAGTGCCCTGCAGTGGCTAGTTATTACAAACTTCAGACCCAGAATTTTAAGGCCTTATCTTGCTGGAGAAGCTTGAATATCTTCGTGTCTTGCCTCCATTTTGTTGAATCTGGTACAATAGGAAACCTTTTATGCATCATTTGTGCAATTATAAATAAAAATGTCACGTTTAGTACCATAACCTGTGCAAAAATAGGGAGATCTTTCATTTTCAAGAATTATATACATGGTATGTGGTTTTTATACCATACTTAATAAGCGAGAGCTACTAATTGTTTAGTTTTAATGAGTTTTCCTTAACATATACCTGCTTCCGTGGTTGTTTTGTTGCTGAATGTGGGTTAACATAATTTTATATCATTTAACCAATAAAATTATGTACTACAATGAAGAGTTTCTGTGCACGAATTGGTGAAAGGTTCGTACTATCAATAAACCGAAGTTAGGATTCTACACGCTTTACTTACAAATCAAATCAATTACTTTCGAAGTAAAGCTACCAGAAGTAAGCTCGGAACCAGTGAATGCGATAGTAATGACCTGGATGAATGAGAAACTCACGAAAATTCTAAAATGTGAAGACATGATGTATCGTTGCATGTAATGTACGCTCAATACTAAGCATAGGTGTTGACAGTAAGTTTAAGGTCTGTGTTTTTTAATTTATAGTTGCAAAATCAGGAAGAAATGAAGTTGACGTGAAGGAATTAATTAGTGGGAATTATTATGAAGAAACATTCAGGCAATCATGCAGGTGTCAGAGCGTATCCCACTATATAATAATTAATACCCAACTTGTTGCTTGCTTGCTTGGTCCGCCTCACTGTCACGCTCTCAAGGATTTAGATAGGAGGAAATTCGTCTACAAATAAGATGAGATATCATGAAATTTCGTCCCTAAATTACGATGGCAAATATAGTTTTTGAAACGTATATTCGAAAGTCAAAATACTGTATTAGAGTTTTTGATCCTGTCGTACATAAGCTATTCCGCATATTTTTTCAATTGAATTTTTTTGCAGCCGTTGAAAATTCGCGCGGAGTAGAGGTCAAATATTCGGAGTACAGGCCCCTGGTTTAATAATAATACATGTGGCAGTTTGTGAGCCACATGTGTGATAAGAAATAAGGAGCGACGGTCTTTGTGAAGAGACTAGAGGTGGATGTTAAATCACTAGGAATGATAGTGAGAAGCTGTCTGAAGTTAGGTCCTAGACCACCGTTTTGATGCATAAAATATGGTGAACAAAGCCTGACAAGTGTGCTTGAGGGCGCAACAAATAGCCTTGATGAATGGATAACGCGCTTGCGCCATAAAATTATTGAAGCTACGACAGCAATGTAGATGCCTTAAGTAAGAATAGAAAACGTGATTCATATTTTATAGCTCCGTATAAATGAGAAGTTATTCTTAAAATGTGATTGAGTTTTTTGAATTAACACATATTTTCTATGAATTGAATTCGTAAATATAAATCCTACTTCAATATTTCTTTCAATTTCCTATGCGAGTAGTCCATCTATACTTGAACGAGGCTACCAATAGTTTGTGTGTTTTAATATTATAATCACCAGTAGCTACTATACACAGATCGCAAGTCCATGAGTTGAATTAATTTGAAGATTTTAAAGAAATTAGCTAGTACAACAAGACTCCACACAAATTGCCATAAAATGATTGCACCTATATTTAACCATTTTAATTGACGTGCTCGGGTAAAAGCATTGCATTTTGTAGGTACATCCACACCTTGGTAATAGATCCGAGCGGGGTTTTGAAAAAAACAATTATCGTTCCTACGAAGGAATAAGTTTTTTAACTCAAGAATTAACCAACACTTCCTGCAAGTGGGCGTCTCAGCTCTCAAGACTGTCCTCTAACCTCCAGAATTATTTCTACTCTTCCAATTGCGTAACAGTTATTCTTTAAACTGTACACCGTGACTGCGGTGTGACCGCGGCGTATCCACACTGTCACTTTAGACAGTGCCGTTTTGTACAATTCCACTACCGTGTGACTCGTACGTGTCTCCTGTTTGAGCAGCGTTTTAAATTACAAATTCCGAACTTATATTACATATAACGATGCTTTTATATAATATAACAAATATTAAGGCATATCAAACAAACGATAATTCATCATATAATGACACGATGTTAGAACTGCGTTCTATACCGTATCGATGAAAATAATTTTGGACCGCCATCAATCAAGAAAATGGGACTAAGCGACCATTTTCATACGAAAACACGCCGCTAATCATTAACTACAGGCCCTAAAGAATAACTCACATTTGTACATCATGACACGGTATGTAAATTAAATTTACCTTTAATGATGGGACTTCGGCTATCCATCATCTACATGACCTTCTTGACGACCTCGCCCAGGTCAAACTCCCCTCTGATGCACGTGATCTTGACGCCAGGTGTGTCACGCAGACGCTTGTGCTTGACCAGCACCACGTTGTGCTCCTGTAGGGTGTGGCCTTCGCCAGGCACAAACGCCGTCATCTCTTTGCCATTGGACAGACGCAGCAGCACGCACCTGCACGCAACAGTGAAATATGTAACCTTCCTTCACAACTCGCAACACTCATTATATAAACGTGAATATGTACTAACATTGATATGAAATCATTATATAACATGATAACGATATAACATGAGAACCCCGTTAGGGTGGTGTACTTCTTGCGCGATGCTAGCTACTTGAGCTGATAAGAGCTTTGGAACAACAACACGAATACTTCAATGGAAGCAAGGGTGAAATCTATCATTTCACAATAACTTTATGACCGGTTCGGTCAAGCTCAGCTTGAACAACTTGTTAACTTTGGGGTAATCAGTTACGCTTTAAACCTAAAAAAACAAAAACGTGACTTGTTTTCAGTAGAGAAACTTTGTCGTTAGCATGCTTTTTTCCGGAACATAAGTAATCTAACGTAGCACCTAGAATTTGTTCTCTGCCAAATTCAACTGTTTGTTCATGGGCAAATTTAATTATTTCATTGAATACTACTCATTAGAATTTTTTTCTTAAATTTAACTTCATTTTTGTGTAGCTAGAGCGAAAATAATACGGGTCATTCCATGACAAATCACCACAAAAAAAGATAAATTTTAACCGCTACATCTCATTTTTTGATGAAAATTAGTATATAGGGTTACCTTATAGCCAAAACCCACTGGTACAAATTTTAGGTTTCTACCATTAATAGTTTTCGTTATATTTTTGACATGTTAATAACTCTTTAAATTAATATTTATAGGATTTTTGATTATACATTTAAATTTCTTATTTTCTCTGATTTCAATCTAATATAACATGTTATATTTAAACATATCTTAAGAAGGATAAATGTATTTTTTAAAGTGGGATTTTGTCTCCCCAAAAACTTGACCACCTATAACTCAAAATCTATTAGTCGTACAAGCCTAAAATTTGTACCAGTGACTTTTGGCTCTAAGATAACCACCACACACAAATTTTCATCAAAATCCAAGGTGTAGTGGTAAAATATCTCATGGAAAGACTCTTACTATACTTGTAAGAATCGTAATTACTGTGTGCGTTACAGTTGAATGTATATGCTTCAAGTGTGATGACCATAGACACTAAATACAAAAATCAAGAGGTGGACTCATGAACGTATACCCACTTTCTGTTGGCAGAATTGGGCTTCCTGGGTTTCTTAATGACGGTCTTGAGCACCACCCCCTTCCTCCATGGAACATCGTAGCCCAGTGGATTCTTCTTTCTTCGGGGCTGCAATTCAGAAAAATAATATTCATCGAACGTTCTTACAAAATTACATTATTCCCGAAACTAGCCATCAATTATTAGTGTTGGTACAAGAAAATGAGGTACATACTGGATATGGGTGATAATTTAACCATTTGTTATTTGCTAACATAGTTTTTAAATTAAAATTTTTAAACAGAATTTAAGGTTGCATAAACAAGCATGACTCATCAATTGCTTTAGCATAAAATTTTGAAAACAATATGACTTGAAACTCTCTTAAAACGGTGTAGTTGAAAACACACGTCACTCTTCAAATTTTCTAGAACACTGACCATTAGTCACACTATTTTACTAACTATTCCATGAGTCTTCTGCAGCTAGGCTTAGCAGTTCTTAATGGTCAATACTCTTCTCAAATCCCCATCATTTCTCTACACCAAATACTTTTCACACATTTAACCACAAAGAGCTTCTGATCTAAATAATTTTTATTTTATATCAAGAAGTGAGCTTCTTCCCATGTTAGACCCAACTTGAAATACGTACCTGTCTGCATGCTCAATGAACTTTACTTACTAGATGATTGCCTCTGAATTGATGGAATTTCCACTTATGCCTATGACCTACAAACAAGACTGGCACACCAGCACTATATTAAGCAAGCTGCACTAACCCTACAAAACAAAAAGTCTCTACAAACACCACAAAACAAACATTAAACTGAAAATTCCATTACATATTATTAACTGAAAAGCTCAGCTTTAAGGGAAGTATGATGAAACAAAAATGAAGTTACAGACCCAACTCCAAAAAAATCCTGATTCAATTTAAATTTTTAGAGTGTCAACCAATAAACCACCATTGGCATAAATACCTTGATTAGGGGTCCTAAGATGTGGATCCTGAGGAAAGAATTGACAGCACAAGGAGAAGATGTGTGCAAAGCTTTAGAGTTGCTAATAGCATTGAATAATTTGGGGCTGGGCAGCAGAAATTTGGGCTTCAGTAAAGATGTTGTTAAACTGGGAGTAGCGGCAGGCAAGGCAGGCAACAACCCCAGGAGCACTTGTAATGAGCTGCATGCTTGTAAGCTTGGTGTTGAGATTGCCACACTCTTCATTCCTGCAAATAAATAATACACTTATTAAAATTCAGGTGAATTTACATTCATTCCCCACATTTTTGAAATAAAATTTCACATTTTATTTTTTCTAACTTCAAATGAGTTTCTGCTTTTTGTTAACTTTTTGATTGAAACATCAGAGTGCAGCAACATAACTTCCTTTTTTTTTAAGCAAAGCACTTTGAAAAAAGGAAATGTGTTGTCACACCTTGTGGCATACAGGCTTTAGCACAATAGTTTTCAGTCAACCCCTTACCATTTCATTGACTTTATTCAATTATTTAAAGAAAGATAATACTACACAGCAGGTTGACATAACTTCTATGGGAAGGCTCACATTTATTCTAGATTACTACTCTAATTTAACTGACTGCCATAAAAATATTGCTCCCACTAAAATTAGGAAATATCTAATTGACACAACAGCACACAGAGAAAAAATTAAGTGTACAGTAAGGAGAAACTCTTCAACATGAAAAGAAAACAAAGCAAATATTCTTAAGAAATGAGAAAAATGATAAATTTTTAAAAATAAAGGACATGGGTGAAATTTGTAGATGAATATTACTAATTACAAGCACTAATCCATAAAAATGAAACATTTGCTTAGTGTCATGTTCTGTACACTTCACCCCATTACACTCAAATAAAAAACACTGAAGCAATGATATTACTAGAATGCATAAAATCATCTACACAAGTGATGATACACAAGTCTTTACACTATTAGGCAAACTGAATGCATGTACCATGGTCAAAATAATGGTATAAATATGATCAAACTCAATAGTGTCTTAGACTTTGACTTAGATTTGAGGGCTAGCACTTGGCATAACAATGATAGATTTAATTATTAATATAATTTGACATAACAATTTTCTCTTATTTTATTCCTCCTGATAATTTTTTATTCATGTTCAGTATCATAAACATGTGTTATAGGTACTGCAATTTTAACTGCACTAGCCATCTTAGGTGTATGTGTATGAATAATTTCTTGTATGATGTCTCATGGCTTCAGTTTCATTTTTACATTTTTGTTAATGTGTTCAAGTTCTACTGTGTACCTTTCAGCCTGAGGATGATGTTTGTAACAATAAAATGTTGCTCTTATAATTGCATTTTGTTATTAGTAAGATGATCAATTTTTTGTAAGTTTTGATGCATGATAAACTTGATTTTTTCATCATTATTGGAAGTATTGTAAATAATAAAATAAAAATATGTAGTAAAACTGAAATTCTTACCTCGGAAAGGGGTGGCAGCTGATGCGTGCTTGACACATAAATGCCGAAATCCAGTACTGGCTGAATTCATTAGTTTAGTCAGGGAAAACATTATGCAGTAATATACACTTAAAACCTGCAATAAACATAATAAAAATCAATATAATAAAAATCCTACAAATAATAAATAAGGGATTAAAATGAGTAGTTTAATAGGATTCAGTTCAAGAAAATAAGAGACAAGAGATTGAACTTGATCATGGAGAACAGCTCAATCATAAACTAAAGATTCTCAATATTTTACAGAAGTTACAACAGTTTAGTGCGTATTTCATAGAATTTACACACAAAAAATTAATAGCATAGCAATACATTTCATTGGAAAACACTGTACTTTATGGATATACATTTGTAAAAAAAATTCACAATATCATGTATTATACATCAGCTTCAGCACATTGTGGGTAAACCAATTTAAATGTTTCTTGTAACAGAAGTTACATCTGCTAGAAGGCCAGAAGTTTTATAGAAATTTTTTGTTAGATTTCATGCATGTATTTAAAAGAAAAACAGCTCATTTGCTGCAAATGAGAGCCATGAAATAGTTTCCACAAATATCATAATTTTACAAGATAAAAAAGATAACAAACAGAGCCTAAAATGAATTCATGCAATGATTTATTAAAAACTTGAATTAGATATCAAACAGTATATTTTAATTATGTTGAATCTTTTCACCTTATTTGCAAAGATGAGTAATATATTCAGAAGTTTATCTTTCCAGAGTAAGTACATTTTCACTTATCTGGTTATGTAAATAAACAGTATTTGGAGATCTTAACTAATGAAAATCTGTAAGAAATAAATAAAACGCATTATATTTCCCTTACATTACAGGATTTTAAGTAATTTTTTCCTTACTATATAATTTTAATATTTGGAGACATTCCATGAGGACCATGACCACCTTGTTTTCCTCTACCAGCTCATTTTTTTCCTGTGTGGATACCTTAAATAGTGAGTCACAAGTCACAAAACCACAATTTGAGTTAAAAAATATTTCTCTCCATAGAATTGCTCAACTGCTGCAGGAGATTCCGAGATGTGTAATGGAAATACCTATTGACAGAGCCTAAAGTAGTCAAAACAGTGGTGGCTGTGAAATTGACCAAACTCAGGAAACTGGTTTACAAATTTACATAGCGTATAGTTATTTAAGCAGTATTCCCTATTAACACTGTTGGTACACGGGTGTACCAATACGCAGGGAACGTGTTAAGACCTGGCAAATCCAACACTAAAATACACATACACAACCACCGAACTCAATTTTAATATGTTGCTGTTTATCTACATATACAATAGACTATGTATCTCCACCTCTCTCTTTTTCTCTTTCTATCTGTGAGTGTCCGTCACATTACTTCCTATCTTAGACTTAGACTTAGATCGAGGGCCAGCGTTTGGCTGGGGCCTTTGTAACGGCCTTCAATTCCCTCCAATACACACGCACAT
>VCRD01001304.1:124929-135676 GCA_006783055.1 Trinorchestia longiramus
TCCATTCCTTTACCTCCATGACCTCTCAACAACCAATCGTCCATAGTTCTTCCAATTCTAACACAAACTGTCTTCTGAATCTTCAATTTTCTTGCATGCCCCCAGCAAATTTTCTCCCAAAGACTTTCACTCAGATTCCATTCAAAGATTCGTTTAACCCACCTTTTATTCTCCATTCGCTCAATTCTCACCTTATAATTCAACACAGCCTTCACCATTCTTTCATAATTTTACTATTACTGAAGAAAAATTATTAATCTGAAATCAGACCGGGTATGCTCACATTACAAGCATTGTATTGCGGATACCAAAAACATCGGATAAAACACTGCAATTTTTCCGTTAGTAGCTTTCTTCTCCTACATGTTATCGGCATTGACTTTAAACAGACAATGCAAGTGCCATACATACTATATTTGAATGTAGTTTTTGCTTTTCCTCTGTGGAAACACATAATACGAAGAAGCAGTCTGCTCCTCCGATTTATTATTTCTATCTGTTGAATTTAAAGTTACTGTCGACGCAGGATTCTTGATTTTTTCGTGACAGCAAAAGAACAGCGAGTTCAAAGAAATGTTTACTGCCTCGATTTTATACCTTAATCTTGCACAGGCACCAGACGTTCAGGACAAGAGGAAGGGGATATAACAGTTACATTTTCGGTCGTCAATTTGTATGCAGCAATCATGCGACTCGCTATGCACAATTATTACATGCATTTTGAGATAAAATAGTTATAGATCTTCTGGCACATGTACAATTGTGCGGCCACATAAATTCCTTTTTTCAAAGCAAAACGCATTCAAAAAAGAAAGCTATGTTGCCACACCCTGTCTATATGACTCGTGGTACACAGCAATTTTGTAACTCGCGCTACACAATTAATACAGGATTTGCTATACTCAATTATTACATGACTGTACATATGAAGTACACGACTTGACTGACAATAGAATTACACCACCCGCAGAACACACCGTAACACGTGGTACACAGTAATACGAGTCGTTCTATACACAAATTATATTACCCGTCGTATACAATTATTACATACTGATACAGCCCTTATGATTGTGACTTGTGGTTACAATAACTATAAAACTCGTGATACCTGTTAATTACTTAACGTGTGGTGCAAAATAATAATTTGACTGTTGATTAACAATCATATTGCACACTGCATCATACTTATACAAGGACACACGACGGCTGAGCGCATCAGTATTATGTATAAGCATACTTGTACATAATACTGTTATGGTGTGTTATCAACAGTCGAGCCGTTGAACAATTTATATTATCAGTTTCATCATTAGCAGCCTGAATTTAGTATAGACTAACAATATTTCTTGAGAAGCATATCGGCTTCTTGCATTGGCCAGTGTTATCATTATCGTACCTTAACTCCTGTAATGATCTTTGCAACGTCTTTGGATACCATGAAGTACGGAAAACTAACACAACCTTCCTTCTCGCAAGAACAAGGTCAATGAAGTGGTAATAATAATATTAGTCTTTATTTCTTACACCCGGACTCGCGACGACAGCACAAGATTTAATAGCAGGAGATACGACTCAAGCAACCAGCACACTTGCAGCAGTCGAACACTACACTTGTGAGGGACGAATAACCACCATCAAGAGTTTTCCATCTCTCTGTGCCTGAAGAAAAAAAATCAATCAAGAACACATGCAACAAGTAGCGTGTAACAATACAACAAAAATCAAACTATAGCTGCTCAGAAATACAAGTTGATGTATACAGGATATATTTTCTCAAGTGATGAATTGAAACTAAAATGTTACACCAACGCTGTTCGTTCGATGAACTGGTACCGTTAGTTTACCGTTTTTCATGCACTTTGAAAGCATTATCATTTAATTTATTTCCAGGGTCTACAAACTATATATTGGAGCTCCTGACAGATACCACATGCTCTGCGTTCAGCACACACGAGGTGCACGGTAAGCAAATGGAAATTGTGGTTCATAAGAAGTTCACGTTATTGAACTTGGTACGTCCACCTTGAAAAGCATGTATTTATATTTCTATTATACAATACAAGGAAGAAAATACATAGTTTCATTTACTACAAATACACATACACTATTCCTAATCACGTGAACTAGTCAAGATTACGTTATTGAGGCAAAAGATGCATTAGATATTGAATAGATCGGAATTGAAAGAGTCAGTCCACTGAATTGGACGGTCAGGTTTGGTTACCATCAGAGCGGCTTATAAACTTCGTCCAAATGACCCACTAGCTCACGGTAAAATGTGTTTAATTCATTCAAGTTTTCATAAATTTTTGTGAAGCGAGTCTACGTTTTAATTTCATTGAAAATACCATTGGTAAATGAACCATAGAATTAATTTTAATTTATTGCCTCATACCAACCTTTTTGAATCTTTCATGATTTCATATCAGTAATAATTGAAAAAGTATTGCCCGTGTCTGCAACTAGGCCTTGTTGAATCCTACAAAATTGCTGGGTGATGTTATGGCTTCTCTCAGCCATACAACACCTACACCCAAAATTCTCTCCAAAACCAAACCTGATTCAACCATTTTCACCAGAAACGCACTTGATCGAAGAATTTTCACTAAAACCACACCCACGTGAACAATTTTCACTAAAACCACACCTATGCCAAGAATTTTCACTAAAACAACAACTACGCCAACAATTTTCACTAAAACCCCACCTATGCCAACAATTTTCATCAGAACCACAATGACGCCAACAATTTTCACCAGAACCACACCTGCACCAACAATTTTCACTAGAACCACACCTGCACCAACAATTTTCACCAGAACCACACCTGTACCAACAATTTTCACCAGAACCACACCTACAGGCTACCATGCACTGGATATCATCACAGAAAAGATACGGTTAAAACAGCGTCAAGTTGACATGGTGCCACTCAACAGACGCCATGCACCTCACAGCGAGGGAAGAGTGGGACGAGAGGTCAGGAGGTGAGGTAAAATAATGTGAGATATGCTGCCTTCAAGGCATGTAAAATGACCGAGTGCAGTAGCTTATTTTTCCGTTAATTTTATCGATCCACAAAATAATATTTGTTTTTGATTGTATTTTTAACAACACTTCAACATGCTAGAAACTCGGTTGCTACCGCCAATTTTGCATAATACTAGCAGTTTGTTATAATTGAACAACTATCCTTATCCAATTGCAGGCAGACTCACCCATAAATAAATACGAGTACTAGTGCAACCCTCAGACAAACCTCAACTTGTCAGTTCGCCAAGTAAATGATACAAGACACTTACTAGAAAATCTCGATGCAGTAACGGAGACATTTGCATACACAATCTCTCACACTCATCAATCTGAACAACAACTGATCAAGTTTTACAGAGTCAAGTTAGAACGACTCTGCTGTTGTGACACCCAACTACTGTCCATGAGCTCAATATACTGAGTGTAGATGATTTGTGTAACATCTGCCGTAACTGTGACGCCATCAAGAAAGTTTTGGAAGAATCAAACGCAAGGCTACTGATTTGATGTGGGTGGTTGCGCTCTTACGAAGTGCATGTCTCCAGGCTGACCTAACAAGACCTGGGAAACATCGCTAATAACTCATCAGGATGCATCTAGACTTTTCTACTCCAACACTCAGCATATAAGACAATTGAGCTTCCCAGTTCGCGTACGTATGGTACACGGTAAAATACTTGACTATTGTATGACTACTCTGGTCATATTTGGCCAAGATGGTAGCTTTCTTAAAGAGTGTGGAGCTTCTGACGTCCACAGGATTAAGAGAACCTCAATAAAACCACAATAAGAGTGTGAAATCAGGTTCCTAGGCACTCACTTGCACTGAACGCAGAAATAGAAGACAGTTTGGCCTTCATCAGCTGAGCGTAACTGGGCCGTGGTGTACTGCATGCCTTTGTGCCCACATTTACCGCAGGACCGTGACTGAAAAAAACAATATGAAGTTATAGACATAACGCTTCATTCAAGGAGGATGAACATAATGAAGTTCCAATACTTGTATGTGTCCAACAGGAAGTATAACTATAGCTATAGTATAGAAAGTATAGTATAGAAAGTATAGTATAGCTTGTATTAACTCCACGACGGCTTCAACAATGCCAAAAAAGTCATCTTAAACATCTGAAATGAAATGCTAAGCCATATTAGAATACATGAATTGCTCGCCATCACTACAACTGAAAATTCATAAAAACTGCCCAACTTTGTGCTATCAAAGTAACTCAATGAGTAAATTAAGCACCCACTGACTTATTATTGTATTTTCACGAGTATAACGAGTCATTTCTGTGTTTAAGAGAAAGCTAGTGATAAAAAATACAAGAAGAGCAGCAACTCTTTAGTAATAACGAATATCTTCTGAAACAAATCATGATCATTCTAAAGATTAAAATTTCCAGCAACTTTTTTACTATTACCATTTTTCACTTGGTGACAAAATTCTTATATAGATACACTTGTGTATTGTCTGTCTTTTTCACAGACACTTATTGAGCTTTTGTAACAATTATTTCTGCTCACAGTTTAAAAAATGAAGTATGTGCATTAATTTTTACTTCAATAGGACTGAAAGTTATATTTCATAACAAACGGTAGGGTGGTTAACAAGGTAGGGATAGTGACTGACGGAAAGCATCAGCCAGCCGGCGGTATGGTTAGTACTGCAATGACACAAATCTATCTTTCATCAATGAAGCATCCACAGCAAGAACTTGCTTCCTGCGTTGAAATGAACCATATTGATGGTGTATACAAACAAGGTCTCTGTTTTTATACCAATTAGGGTGAGAATGTAAAACACAGCATGCCTATACTCCAAAGTATGCAGGACACACTATACCTATGCATCTTTGAATTTATTCATGCTTGTTAGTGAAGACATATTTCACATATAATGCACATTTTTCCTTTCCTCTTGAATGTTTTAGCTCACTTCCACTTAAAAAAAAATTCCCAATTTTCTGTCCCTCATTCTTGGACACTCTTATCACAAGCCCAGTTGAAGTAGGCCTGGAGGGAAGGGAAATACACCACTATACACAGAACACTGAACTTCCACTTAACCATGATATTTTGAAACGATTACACCAGCAGGATAAAGCAGCTGGGACCAATATTTAATAATTGTGTTATCAGATGCTAAATCCTTACTTAGTCTAAAGGGTAGTCAAATTATTGAGGATATCCCTCTACATATAATGACAATCTACAAAATTGGAATACATCTCAATATACACATAGTTGAGACTGGGTAAGCTAAAAGGATGTTGTGAAGGTAATTATTCATGCTTGCCTCAATTTAAATTCATTAAGCCTAGTGCTAATACATTGAAGCAAACCTCATCAGTTGGACCACCAGGTCCTTCTTGTGACTGAAGCAGGGCAGCTTTTCTTGCTTTCTTGCTGCCCAAGTAGAAATCCCATGGCGTCAGCTCCAGCATGTACTTCTTCACCTTCCCAATGATAGCTGCAAAACACATGCATGTAAGAGTCTCTATCTTATATTTTCCTCACTAGAAGTGACAATTATGATCCTTGACAATATGTTTTACAAGATCAGAGCTGTGGCCAGCTAAGGAGGTTCACTACACAACATAGCATCAACTGAGTTCACTTAACACAAAATAATTATTTGGAAAACATACATGTTACACTATGTAAAATTTTCAGTACTTCAATAATTTTGATCAATTCCAGGCTTGATAAATGTGCACACAATTAGGATACTCATCATGCATAATATTTCACAGAGCTTTCATAGCTGTCAACAGTTTCTAAAATTACTATTCTTTCAGGGGAGCTCCAAAAAAGTACACCACTTTCAACCCTTGAAAACTGAACATGGGTATAGTTTGCCCAAGGCTAGTGACGTCTATACCCAAGTTCAGTGGTCCACGGTCAAGATAAAGTTGTATGGAGTTATATTTTCAATATTAGTTTTGCATATTAGTCAGATTACATCCTGATAGAGATATAGTTTGATTAGTTCAATATTGGTCAGATTACATCCTGATAGAGATATAGTTTGATTAGTTCAATATTGGTCAGATTACATCCTGATAGAGATATGGTTTGATTAGTTCAATATTGGTCAGATTACATCCTGATAGAGATATAGTTTGATTAATTCAATATTAGCCAAATTATATCCTAATAAAGATATAGTTTGCTTTCAAGTGCAGTGTACTGAAAGCAACTCTACAGATAATAGTGAATAAAATACTCAAATGCAAAACAACCGTAAATAAGAAAAAATCCTATCAGTAAAATGAAGCAGCATTTTTTTTATTACTTATTGAAAAATTAAAACCTTGCCCAGCACAAGTCTCTGATTAACTTACACATTCAGATTAATTTTTATCCCTTTCATATTGATCCCTGGTTTGATTTTAATTTCTTTGTTTATTTTTAATATTTATGAATCTATATAGTCCTTAGAATTCAACAATCTATTACAGAGGCAATTGATGAGATATCTTAATCAGATTAGTTTTATTGTACTCAGTGGTTATCAGAGTTTTAATTCACACTCGATTTGTGTGTTTCATGCATCTTGTTAATGAAAAAACTAGAGGCACTTTTGAATGAAATGTCAATAAATTTCTGAGGATAAAACATTTCTTGCTTGAGTTTGTTACAATAATGATGCAAGCTTTCATGTGGCAGGGAAACTGAACAAACACAATGTGAGAATTCAGGAAAATACTTTTTACACACATCATAGAGCATCCATGCAAATTGTTATCAGAGCTCAAGTATTCAACAAAAAAACTATTGCAATGGCTGCACAATATTAGAAAAATGAAAGCATTAGGAAAAGAAAATGCTAAAATCCTTTCCTTATATGTACATTTCTTCCCTCTTGATAATTCTTCATCCTTACAAGCCTGAGTATTTTCAAGTAGAGAGTACCAAAATGAGTCTACTGCGAGAGATTTTGTCTGCTGTTTCCAAACCATTTAAAAGGGGGTCAAAAGTACTGAGGTGTGAGTAAATTTTGCAATATCTTCAAGTAGATGTAACTTAAGTACAGTAATTCTATAAAACCTAGCAACATGGTAATATGTGTGTTCAACTTGTAATCAATAGGATTCCAAACTGCACATTAATTCTCCTGACAAAAGAAATCATCAAATCCAGAAAATTAACAATTCAATGTTTGATACAAATTTTTTAAAAGGTAATATCCACTGCTCATGAAAAAAGACAAAATTTTTTACCTAATGTATCAATAGGATGGTTACAATTGATGCAGCTTGTAGGAAGAGTGGGTTTGGTTGTGTTGATGATGGTGCCACACAATGAGCAAAACTCCCAGTCATTTACAACACTCTCAGAGTCCTCTGTTACTTCAAAATTTTCAAGTAAACTCATCATGAACTTGTATATTTTTTTATATCATACAATCTGGAAAATCTGAAAAATGAGACTTGGTAACATTTTAAAAATATATAAGACATTTGCATGCAAGTCTGAACCACCTAAACATGCAGTCTAAAAGTGCATCAAAAAATTAGGCCATTAAATTATTGAAATAATACAAAATTTTAGGAAAGACACTTAGATTGAAGATTTTCCAATGCAAGTATTCTAACCAATAACTGAGTGCCAACATGAAATTGCTACCTCTGGCAGGCAGCATCACTGATATCAAATGGTTATGCAGAAGAATAATTTATAAAACTTTAAGCCTTGATATTTTCAGCCTTAAATTACCACTGGTAGTTATTCTATAAGAAGTAGACTTCACTTAATTTAGACACTTTACCAAAGTATAGAAATAGGACTGTTTTGTGCTTGGCCATTCCCTTTAATTCTTTCTGAACTAAATATTTTTGGCAAGGATCATAGTAATGCACTCTAGTTTCCAGACATTGCAATTATGAATCAATCAGTCTGGTAAAAATAATAACAGACTTCATTTAGAAACTAATTTGAGGAGTTAGCAACCACTTTTTTTATATGTAAAAAAAGATGATATATTTACTATTTAAATGAAAAAAAATAGGACACTTTGATGATGAATGTTCTGCAGACTTAACTGGAATCACAAACAAGGGTTCAACAAAAAAAATGTTTTATTTAGTGACATTCTATGTGTTTATTTGATTTCAAATAGTGCAAGGTCAATCTGGCTAGTATTTATCCTATATTTAGAATCCAATTTCAAATCTTGTTATTTATCATTTTATTGTTTTGTAACCAGTGTCAAGGTTTAACCTATAACTCCCTTTTGAAGCTCATCATGGTACAACCAGAAAAAAATTTCCTATAAACAAAACACCTTGATGATATTTATGTCCAATTCTTCACAATGCATTGCAAACAAATAGTCATCATAGCCTTGTAATTGTATACAAGGTATCCCAGCATATGGGACCCTCTGAAAAACTAATGTGATGCATAGTATTGTCATACAAGTACATGAATACTCAAAAGTTAAGGGTGATCATCTCATATGAATAATCTTTAAATAATACACAAAGTAATTAAAATAAAGCAAATTTATACTTTCATTACAAAGGGGGCAATTGCTTATCCTATATGTAAAACTTGCTAAGTTATGCAGGTTTCTTTCTGGGCCCCAAAATGTTGGAACCTCCTACATGTGTATCTAGATCTAGTCTACATAATTGTACATATTTGAGACACATAAATTGTATAATTTTTAAAACAACTAATATTTTTTGAAAGTAAAAGACTCAAACATAGCATCATTTCTTAAATACCCTGTACTAAGTAATAGCAGAACTTTGCAATGCTAAAAAAAAAAAGGCCTTTATATCAGCAGCAGCTTAAATACACCTAGGATGGACTCTTTGTAATTATAATTACTGTACCAGGTTATCCGCAGCTTGTCATTACAAAGTATCTATTTTCTATTGATTTATTCTAGTGATTCCATTCCCTGAAAGGCAATAAGCCTTTGAAATAAGAGTATAATTTCTAGTTTTGGATCCATGTCTACAAATCACAATATGACACAATACTGAATTTGCTTAGTTCTTACTTATAGATTTTATGTTCTATAAAATTGTATATTTTAATTACATGATAACATTAAAAAATAGAAGTCATTTATATTAAATATTCTTACTTTGCTGAGCTTATGTGAGATTGTTTTTACATGGAAAATTTGTACTATATGGAGAGATTCTTTCCTCAAATACTTTTTTCACTCCCTTTCTCTACATCTGCTCAAGAGATATAGTTCAAGATTACACACATCATCTCACAGCTGCAACAGCCTTACCTCTATTGAGGTTTATTTTAAACAAAACATTTTCCTCAGTTTAGAGTTTACTTCATCTTCTGCGGCAATCTGACTAGTGAGGCAGCATGAACTAAACGTGAGGGCGGACGGCAGTTGGAGCCTGTGTTACGGCCGATAATTCCCTGTAATATCTACACTTAAAATACAGTGAAATCTTTGAGTTTTTCTGTGTCCCATGCTGGCTTAAAATAATTCCTCAAAACCAACCCTGTGTGATTCCATGCAAAATAACTGAAATCTGCAACTTTACACCATAAATCCCAAAGAAATCTTGACAAACTGTACATTAACAATAAAGGAAATTTAAAAATAGCTCATCCTTCTGAACTTACATAAATTAACCGAACTCAGCTGCCTTGCTCTCCAAATACTCAAAGAAACAGCCATAGTAATTACCGAACCCTTAGCACAGATATTCTCATTCTTCCCTGTCATGTTTATTTGGGCTCCAAAAACTAGTCCATATAGCCCCAGGTCAGAAAGTATGCAAGGTTTTCCTTCATTTACAAACTGTAAAACTTGCAGAAGAGAGAGAATTTCAAATATTTTACAGAGGATTGTTAGCAAGCATCTTCTTGTTTCACATTTATTGAAGCTTTGGAGATGATTAGACTTAGACTTAGACTTAGATTGAGGGCCAGCATTTGGCTGGGGCCTTTGTAACGGCCTTCAATTCCCTCCAATACACACGCACATACAACAGGATGGCATCCCAGAGTTTTTCTCCTGTGAACCAGGGTCATCCAAACTAATTCCTCTGGGGCCACCCTGAGCCATTTCATGCAAATGGACCAGCCAATTGAGGGCATCACTGGAAGATTCAGCTTGTCACAGACAGCCCCTCACGCTTAGCAGGTACTCACATTGAAGAAAAATGCCTATTCACCATCCCTGTCGCTTATTCCATGCATGCACTAAGAAATCTTTCATTGCATCCACAACAGTCATGTTACATTCCTCATCCAGCCCTACAAGATATCTCATACCAGAGTCCTCTTCAACACACCTTACATTCCACTTGTTTTCTCCACATTGATCATGGACCACATCCATGAGGCTCTCTCGCTCCTGTTCACACTTACTACATTCCAAGACCAGATGTTCAACTGTTTTCTCTACTCCTCTGTTACACTGCAGACATAACCTTGTATTCCCCTCATTTCACCTCCATGCACGCCTATTCACACTTAATGGTTGGTTGGTAGAACTGGAGCCCTCCAAAAAGGCTCCAAATAGGCTTCTGGCAAGCGCTTAATGCCTTGCATCTGACGGCAATAGAAGAACCTTAGACCAAATACCTTCTTCTTCTTCTTGTTTCACTTTTATTGGAGCTTCGGAGTTGGGTCCATTCAGCTCCACGCCTTCAGGGATGTTTTATTGATTTCTGAAAATTAGCCCCCAGGCTGAAAACGGATACAAGAGGTTTTTCTGGGT
>VCRD01001305.1:4158-34629 GCA_006783055.1 Trinorchestia longiramus
GTGGTGCTGCTGCTGCTGGTGCTGCTGGGGCTGTGGGTGCTGTGGATGCTGTGGGTGCTGGTGGTGCTGCTGCTGCTGGTGCTGCTTTTGATGCCACTATAAAATCATTTTTTCTAGTCTCAAGCAGCGCTGTGTTCTGCGTTGCTGTAAAGCTCGAGTTCTGAATGAGATAAAAATAGACCAAGGACAACAGTCACCTGTAAACAATAGAATTAACGTGTGTAATAACTCTGAGTTTTACGTAGCACACGAGATGCAAATAATTTATTCTCTTCTGCATTATTAATACCACAGACGAACAACAATTAGTAATATGCAACTTCAGGTGTTGTTATCACCTGCAACACATGGTGACTTGTACAACAAGTCATGTCATGCAAGTTCAGGTGTTTTTATGACCTCTAGCACATAACAACTTGTATAACAAGTTATTACATGCAAGTTCAGGTGTTTTTATGACCTCTAGCACATAACAACTTGTATAACAAGTCATGACATGCAAGTTCAGGTGTTTTTATGACCTCTAACACGTAACAACTTGTATAACAAGTCATGACATGCACAACACTTGAAGAGCAGAACATCGAGAGCTCTGATTGGCACATCACCACTTGAGCAAACGGCGTAAACGGACAAGACTCTTGAACCTGTTCCCTGACACAGAGACGAGGTGCAGACTCAGTGTTTGTGTGTCTGTGTTGTTTGTGGAGCTTTGGGGCTCTTCAGACCACTGCTGTGTGCTGGGACACGCTGTAGCTGTGTGCTGGGACACGCTCTAGCTGTGTGCTGGGACACGCTGTAGCTGTGTGCTGGGACACGCTCTAGCTGTGTGCTGGGATATGCTGTAGCTGTGTGCTGGGACACGCTGCAGGTGTGTGCTGGGACATGCTGCAGGTGTGTGCTGGGACATGCTGCAGCTGTGTGCTGGGACATTCTGCAGGTGTGTGCTGGGATACGCGTTGTGAGTAATTTAAGCAAGAAAACAGAGTTTTTTCCTGAATTTCAAGAATGCACTATCCATACACCTACATGCTCGTTTAAAAACGAATTTCAGTTTATATTCAACATAGGAAAAACAAGAGATGCATACAATTTCATGCTTGTTGAAATAAATGAATTTGTGTTCGGGACACCTGACATTTGCTTTCATGACAGCTTCAATAATTTAGAATAGATTTATTTACCGCAGCTGGAAATCCCCTTCATTTTATTCAAAGAATTTTATTGTTTTTCGTTGAGCCGAATGTTCTATTTCAGTTGTGCAATTGATTTGTGTCAATGTCTAAAACTTGTTTTTTCTTTCTTATATTCTGTGAATAATATATCTTGAAAATAAGTACGTGAATTAGCACGACAATAATACAATCAAGTTCACAGTGATGTGACAATGCACGGCGACTGCACAAGTTTCGGGACATCACCTTGAATTCCTTTTTACTAATTGTAATCCATCAAGTTGTTATCAATTCATACAACATGACTGTTATACAGCAAGTCCTGTCTATCATACTCTCACTCATGACCAATTCATGCAACATAACTGTAATATAGCAAGTCCTGTCCATCATACTCTCACTCATGACCAATTCATGCGACATAACTGTAATACAGCAAGTCCTGTCCATCATACACTCACTCATGACCAATTCATGCGACATAACTGTAATACAGCAAGTTCTGTCCATCATACACTCAGCCCTAACCGAAGAAGGAAGCATGCATTTGTTCGATCCCTAATGAGGGTTTGGAGTGGTCGTTTGGTTGCGTCCAGCCAGCAATACTGCAGCTTCAGACAAAGTATTTCTTCGCTGTGCAAACATCTGCTACAGCAACTGCACGTAAAATACCACATTGAGACTCAACAGTCCATTTGTACGAAGATAAATGTTGATTCGCTGCTCACATCCACTGCTTGGATTTTTTTGTTTGGGTGCAGCTCTCAGTAAAATGAATCTTAGAGTTTTTTAGTTTTTCGTTTGATTAGTAGAAATTATTCCCTAGGGAATAGAAGTTATGAAAAACCTAGTTCATTGATATTTTTTACGAAAATATATTAGGAAATATATTATTTTGGCAAATCAATCAAGAACCATACTCTTGTCTAGTATACTATAATAGCCTCATGTCTAGCTTACTATATTAGCAAGTTCCTGTGGAAATTCCACGATTTAGATTTGACTGATTTAAATTTATTATAAAGATAAATGCATTAAAGATTCACGATGAATTATTGTTTTAAATGAATATTTTTTATTAATATATACCTGACATCCATTCTGCATCTTATCTACCGATAACATGGCCCAGATAGTACCCCCCTGTACTATCTTATCTACTGTACATGGCCCTGTATATATATATATATATATATATATATATATATATATATATATATATATATATCACGATAAGCACTTTGGTGGAAACCGTAAAAAGTGTAACAGCTAACCGTTGTGGTTGGAATTAATAACCTATGAGAAGAAAACTACACACATTTTACAATTACAACGCTCTTTAAAATAGTGATAGTCATTTCAGTGCTCACCTACTGTTACGAATTACTCGAGTCTCGGTGTACTAGTTCCTTTGAATTTCGAAACCGAAATTTTTGCAATGATGAATTCATTGCAACCAACAAAAGTGTTCTAAACCTGCAGTTAATTGATCATTCAGTTTTTGAAATTTTATGCTATTCAAACTTCATGATCACATTTCTGTCCATGGTTGATTATGTATGTATGTATGCATGTACTTTTTCTGTTCTATACAGAATATGAGTAAAATTTATTTGGTTTCTCAACTTATACGAAAAGACATTTAATTCGGCAATAAATTACAAAATATTTGCGTATCCGAATGGGTTGATTTTTAAATATTGTTGATATAATAGTAATGTCAGGAGAACGCAGAAAATTGAAAAATAAAGTAACAGAGTTTATGTTTCCAAAATACACTTGATTTTTGCGTTTGAATGCGTTCAGAAACATTAAGGAAAAAAATGCTAATATTTCTTTCAAACATTTTACTTAATATCCTAAATAATAATGTGTTAAATTTCCTATGTATTAGGATTCTTTAATTTGCAAGAAGTGTTTTTTTAATTTTTGATTGTACAGAAACTTCACACGGCGAAGATCGAAGTTGTTTAAGAAAGAAATTTCCTTTTTTCGGACTAATACTTATATTTTTACTATTTGAAGAAATCGTGTTGAACTGCTAGAACTTGTAGCGAAACTCAAAACAGAACCTGTTGAGTTGTGCAACCATCACGTGAGTCGCTCGGAGGTTCTAGCTCACGAGCCTAATGCGATATTAAAGGGAAAAAAAAGATTTGCTGTTTTTTGACAGAAATTTTTTGAAATTATGTAGATCTCTAACCTACTGCAATGCACAATACGCTCAACTAATAGATGTTGAGGGAGAAAAGAGATTTGCAGATTTTTGACAGAGAATTTCATTCTGTTCAATCTAGCAACAAATGAAATTCGGGAGCTCACACTTTAATTCAAGAGGCTTGATCCAGCTCTCTACGACCTGTTCTTTTCCAAAAACTTAAAGAACTTTTGAAAGGAAAAGAATTTCAAGCCTCAGAAGAAATTCGCGAGAATGTTGTGAGGCAAATGCCTCGTCGGAGAAAAATTTCAAGACATTTTCAACTGCAGAAACAACGCTTAGCTGGGCGCGTAGGAATAAAAAAAAATCCACGGGGATTGATATAAAATAGGCTTCGAAATTTCTCTTTGTCAGGTTCATTTTTTTCTTCCTGGTCGTGCCTCGTGAAGATTTAATACATATTTTTGATGACCATTCATTGCGTTGGGACATTCCAATTATTATTTCTACGTATGAAATTTTGCAATATTCAGGCAAGGAATTATATTTTCATTTAATTTAAATAGTTCATTTGGATGGAAGTAGCACTGTAAAATAACCATGTATAAAAAGGATTATTAAATGGTTATTATTATCAGCTGTAAGCTTAAAAATATAAATGAAATAATTATCTTTACTTTCCTATGCATTGCGTATTGTACCATTCCTTCAGCATTTCAACCTGTTTATGTGGTTTAATTTTACAAAATAATTTCTAAAGCTGTTAAAAAGTATGAAAAAACTAGAAACATGTCAAACCGACAAAAATATTCATACGTTGGAAAAATGTGGAACCTACTCACATGATTTAATTCGTTCATGTATTTCCATCAGTACAAAAGCACACAAAAAAAATCGTAGCGACGTGTTTCAACGGCAAAATATTTTTACGTTGAAAAAAGTGCTGCCGTAACAAAGCATGATGGATTTAATATTTCATGTAGAATTCATAGGCCAATTTCCGGTGACAAAATTTCCTGACTGACTGTGTTATTAATTTTTTTATGTATGTGTAAAGTCCTGCACGCATCCTGTAAGTATTCTGCAGGTATCCTGTAGGTATCCTGCAGGTATCCTGTAGGTATCCTGCAGGTATCCTGCAGGTATCCTGTAGGTATCCTACAGGTATTCTGTAGGTATCATGTAGGATCACTATCTCAGAGCACGGACACACACAGATCAAAAATTTCTGCTTGTTCTCGTTGATAGTTTCAAACGAACCTCTAGTTTTAGTTTAATCGTTAACAATGAACTGTAATTATTATAATAGCATTCGTAATCACAAAATCATTTACTGAGGATTTTATTTTTTCCCAATGTATGGCAAGTGTAAATCCGCGTAGTTATGTAAAATTGGCGACAGTAACTATGAGGTGGTATATCTTTAAGTAATATCTTTAACGCTAACACTGCTTACACTGTCTAGCGGTTGAACTGCACGGTAGTAATGAACTGTGAACAGTTTTTTGACTGTATGTTAATTAATGTAGGGTGAAATCAGTTTAAATGAATACAGTGTCAAAAAATGATAGTCAGTAACCGAAAACACAAAATGCTCAAGTTGTTACAAAATGCCTTATCGTCTTAACTTACACGCACAAAAATATCTAAGCTCCTTTGGTAATACACAGAAAAATACCTAAGCACCTTAACTTCTACACACAAAAATGCCTAAGCGCTGTAACTAATGCACGCATTCTTGTCTCAGCTATTCGGCTGACAAAGAAAACTGGCGTAAATATGAAGTTTAAAGTTCCATATCACACAATAGCACAGAACACGACATAACATACATAATATTCAGCACATCCCAAGATGGTCTTGCGTAACCTGAACCATCTCCTCTATGTGGCCAATTATTGCCCAATACTGTGTTATATACTGGTACTAGTAGACCCTCACGTGAAAATTCACGTGTTTTTCTCTGAATATTTTCGTTTGATTTGCCAGTGGACGTGGGCTTTAGGAAGGAGTTTCCACATTGAAGGAGGTACCTTTGGTATCCACAATACAATGCTTACAGTGTATGTATACCCTACCTCAGAGCGTCGCGGAGAGACGGACCAAGCAAGCAACAAGTTGTGTATTATTATACAGGGTGTCCATAAAAATGTATCTACTGACTGATATATGTATATATGTTATCAAAACCTTACAACAGCTTAATTCTGCTTTATTTCTTTAGTTTTTATACCTTTAAAACGCAGCTCAATAAAGATCAGCGTGTTTTCATTATGAACTCCTACAGCAGTAACTGATCGGTCAGTGGATACATTTTTTGTGGACACCCTGTATTGTGGGACTAGACAGTTCCCGTGGAAATTCCACGATTTATTTTTAACTAATTTGAAATTATTAAAAAGATGAATGCATTAAAGATAAAATTAACGATCTATAAAAATAAAATAGATTTTTCAGCTTTACCCATGAAAATTTTCCTTCAATATATACAAAACTTCCATTCTGTATCTTATCTACTGATAACATGTCTGCGTAAGAAAGAAATGCTATTAAAAAATGGAGTTTTTTACAGTGATCCAGCGCTTGTGGTATCCACAATACGATACTGATAATACATGCATACCCGTTCTGATTTCAGTTCAATAATTTTTCTTCAGTAATAAAAAGGAAGTAATGGGACAGACAGATAGACAGAGAGATAGAAAGATAGAGATACATAGTCTATTATATGCTGTTATTGGCACCCTGTGAGGTAGGCTTTAATACTGCCATCTTGGATCTGTCCAAACACGTCCAGGTCTCAGAGAGAGGCTTAGGCAAAAACATAGTATTAAGTCCACTTGATGCGAACACTCTGATACATCGTTTGGTTAAGACCTTTAATTGGTAAACGATCGTGTGCCATCTCCTATTTCATGTTTAATACTCCCCATCTAAAGACATTCTTAACTATTATCCCCGTTTGAATGACTTATAGATCACAAAGTACGGAACAGGACGATATGTGTCCATGTGTTGACATACCACTGTTGACATAACGCTGTTGACATACCACTGTTGACATAACGCTGTTAACATAACACTATTGACCTAACACTATTCATACAATACTATTGACTTAATGCTGTTGACATAACGCTGTTGACATAACACTATTGGCATAATACTATCGACATAACGCTGTTGACATAACACTATTGTCATAATACTATCGACATAACGCTGTTGACATAAGACTGTTGACATAAAGCTGTTAACATAACGCTGTTGACATAATACTATCGACATAACGCTGTTGACATAACGCTGTTGACATAAGACTGTTGACATAACTCCTGGTCATACGGTGTGTTGCTCATGTGTTGACATAGACCTAATGGCTTGCTGCAGCCAGTTCCAATGCAGGGCCAGTACACATGTGTAGTTTGAATTTTGTTTGAATTTCAACACTGGCTCAACTAACTCGAAATGAAGCACGTTACTTCTGATGATAGGGAGACAGGAAATAGAAATTGAGAAGGAAGGATCAATAAACTGAAATAAGAATATATCAGATATTAGGTGTTGAGGTTAAGCGTAAAAAAAGTATCAGGATATCTTCACAGCTGTATGAGCAATAAAGTATGAACACAATATCACACACGTGCATGACCAGAACTCTGGTACACAGCTGTATGAGCACAATATCCCACACATGTATGATCAGAACTGTAGTACTCAGTTGTATGAACAATAAAGAGTTAACACAATATCACACGCATGATGTACGTTTAGAACTGTAGTACACAGCTGTTTGAACAATAAAGAGTAAACACAATATTACACACATGTATAACCAAAACTTGGTATACATCTGCAGCGTTGCTGAGCTTACGGCTGTAGTGTTGAGACGCAGCTGCGTAAATCTTAATTCAAAAGCTGCGCTACTTTACTGTGATCAATGCACTCCTACAACGGACGTCGAATTTAAACAGCCGTATTTAGGTAGTCGTAAATCATGGCAGACATTAGTGTAGGAAGTGAACATGAAAAGCTCATTCGTTTTTTTCATACCTGCTGAATAAATCTGAAATGAAACTGTAACACAACTGCATGAAGTCTGAATGAAACCGTATCACAACTGCATGAAGTCTGAATGAAACCGTAAAACAACTGCACGAAGTCTGAATGAAACCGTAACACAACTGCATGAAGTCTGAATGAAACCGTAACACAACTGCATGAAGCCAGAATGAAACTGTAAGCCAGCTTGGTAAATCCAAAATGATATAAGAATAAATCAATCTGACTGAATCTTCAAAAGAGTCGTTACCTAGCACGATAAATTCAAACACGAAGTGTCACTATGTTGGTAAACTCCAAACTAGAAGAGGTTCATAGAGCTATCTATACAAACTGAAACTGTTACGCAATTAAAAAATTAAAAAGGGATCTGTTGCTCTGTGTAATGTTATCAAATAAAATTGCTACATCACGTTAATCTATAATAGATTAATCTATAATACAGCTGTTATTTATCTCCATTAATCTAGAAAACTGATAATCATCCACATAAATCCAGAAAACTGTTATTCATCCCCATAAAGCCGGACACTGTAATTTATCACAATAAATCCAGACAACTATTATTCATTCCCATAAATCTAGAACGGAACTACTACTCAACAGCATAAATCCAAAATAGAACTCTTATGTATCAACGTAAATTTAAACTGAAGCAGACACAAATTAAGTAACAGCAGTAACAGTTATAAAAAGTAAAATTTCAGTTACACGAGAACATTCAGAACTACAGTCATAACGGTCCTAGCCGCAATGACAATGCAATTAAAATCTTCACCAATTTATTCTAGCAACACAGGGTCGTACAATTTCAAACTTTTGCTCAGCAGCAGCATGAAATAACAGACAAAAAGATGTTGTAACAGTCTAAGGGCTTTGCAAAAAGTTACTCAGCAAAATTTGCAGATTTGAATTGCTGCAAAAATAACAAGTGGTATAAACTATGACCAGTAAAATGTGTCACAACCATTTAGCAGATTATCCTTACATCTGTAACAGTGTCGTTGTGGCAGCTGCGTAGATCTGCTAGGGGCATGTTTATAGCAGCAATGTACATCTGCAAGGGGACTCTTGCAACACGTTAACGATGCTGTACTGTTATTGCTGCTAGTTTGTCGCAGCTGAATTGAGAGTACAGCAATTGCTGCAGCAGCTGTTTAGATGTCCAGCAAACACTTCTTTACGCACACCACAGCTGTAGCAGCCGTAATGCACAGGAGTAGCAGCTGCTAATATACGCTGCAGTAACTGTACGAAGCCTGAGCAGCTGCAGCAGCAGCCGTATAGCGCTGCATCACACCCTCTCATCTGCAGCTGTCACAGTCCGACAGCCCTGAGGCTATTCGTTTCCTTGCCGGAGTGCTAAAAACGCTGCAGCTTGATAAGGACGGAGGGAACATGGAGGGATAAGATAAGGACGGAGGGAACATGGAGGGATAAGATAAGGATGGATGGTAGACGGAGGGATAAGGGATAGATGGTGGATGATTTTATTTATTTCATTTATAAATTGATAAATATTTCACTGACTCAGGGCAGCGAACATTCAATTAATATGCTCACTCTACTAATAATTGAGAAGCCTTTAAGAAATCAATTCTTTTAATAGTCTATCATTCCTTGCCTTCCTTCAACAAATTGTGGGCAATGGATGAGGGACAGCTTCATGCAATTGAGAAAACCGATGCCGTGCACTGATTTTATCGAAGTCCCTTTAAAACATCAATAAAGTTTAATAAGTCTCTGTGTTGACTCGTAAAGCACTAAATTAGTGACAATAAATTTGTGAAACACGCTCCACAACAACGTGGCTGATTTCGGTCACAGTTCTGGCAGGCTGAATTTTTTAAAACTCTAATTTAAAAGGAAATGATAAAGTTTCTGATGCAGTGGTGCGTCTATCACATTGTTTTAGTTGTTGCCGTTGCAATTCTGAGAATTAGAATTGTTAAGAACTCTAAACAAAGAGAGGATGGTTTAGTTTGAGGTGAACTGAAGCTTCTAGGATATTGGGTCGCGCATGGTTGTACGTACATATGAGGCACGCGGCATCCATCTGGAAATGGTGATGGTATTGTGTGAGTGATGACAGTATTGTGTGAGTGATGACAGTATTGTGTGAGTGATGATGGTATTGTGTGAGTGATGATGGTATTGTGTGAGTGATGACAGTATTGTGTGAATGATGACAGTATTGTGTGAGTGATGACAGTATTGTGTGAGTGATGATGGTATTGTGTGAGTGATGATGGTATTGTGTGAGTGATGATGGTATTGTGTGAGTGATGATGGTATTGTGTGAGTGATGACAGTATTGTGTGAGTGATGACAGTATTGTGTGAGTGATGATGGTATTGTGTGAGTGATGATGGTATTGTTTGAGCCATATCATATTAATTGAAATAAGTACCAATGCTGTTATGAGTTTATATTCGTTACAAAATTGGAGTTAACAGAATTGTCAACATTTCACTGGTCTCTAATTTGAGTTTACACGAAAGTTGCCTCAACAAAAAGGTCAGTCGAGACCATGGACAGTTCTGCCTAAGAACAATTCAAGTATTCAGGTATTTTGCACCAAGATCACGGTGAGGTAATTCATTGAAGTTATTTAATACCTTGATAATGAGAGAATTTGGCGTCGTTTCGTTCTCAATGCATTGCAATAATTGATATAGCACACCAAGTCAGACTTGGTGTTGTTCATTAACGCTTATGTACAGCTCACTGATGTGGTCACCATGGACGTATTGAACTCTGCACTTCCGCAGGAAAAGTCATCCAAGGAAATGAAGACAATCAAGAACTGTAGAATGAACGCAGGTTTAAAATTACGATGCGAAATTGAATAAAACGACAAAGATATTCGTCCTTCGATCAAGGATCGTCGTCTAAAATAAAAAGCTCGTGCGATTCTGAAAAGCACGAGCAATGAGATGAATTACAAAAGAAGATATTTATTATAATATGTAAATGCATGAGTCTGTAAAATGTAAAACAACTGTGATCAACTTGAGTTGAAAGAGGGAGTTGTGGCGGGAGAGGAGATGCTGGTGGAAGTGAAATAAAATGAGCGTAGGCATCTGGTGTAGATGGTGGAATTGTACTGTATGAGTACAGTACTGTGCTCATACAGTACTGTATAAGTACAGTACTATACTCATACAGTACTGCACATATTCAGTATTGTACTCGTTCAGAAATGTACTTATACAGTACTGTACTCGTTCAGTACTGTACTCATACAGTACTGTACTTATACAGTACTATACTCATACAGTACTGCACTTATTCAGTACTGTACTCATACAGTACTGTACTTATACAGTACTGTAATTATACAGTACTATACTCATACAGTACTGTACTTATACAGTACTATACACACAGTACTGTACTCATACAGTACTGTACTTATACAGTACTATACTCATACAGTACTGTACTTATTCAGTACTGTACTCGTTCAGTACTGTACTCATACAGTACTGTACTCATACAGTACTGTACTTATACAGTACTGTACTTATACAGTACTGTAATTATACAGTTACGTCCTCCTGTAAGTGTAGAATATAATGAGGTTGTTTGCTTTCATAAGCATGGCATGCAGGGAAAATTAAATGGAAGGTAGTTAATTATCAGATTTCATTAATTTCAAGTGAGAATTATTTGGCCTTGACAGATACATACTTAAATTATTATAGTTGATTTCTAAATCGTGCTCCACAAGCAAATGTACTAGTTTCATTTGCAATTTTGATTTTGAATTAAATGACTGTTTTATCTATAATACGGCTAATTTTTGATTCGTCAGCAGAGCAATAATTTTTATGAAGCAAATATAAGGTAAAGTTTTGAATAACTTTATATTTGATGGGCAGCATTACCCAAACAAACTTCATTAACATTCATTTGTTGTGTTGTGGCAATGAACGTTCGAATTGGAATGAGAATTTCATTAAGTTTGTACCAGAGTTTGGTGCATTTCGAAGTCCGGGAGGAATCAGACGAACTGGAATATCTGCACTTGGTCGTGTCTTCAGTGAGCCAAAAGCTAGCGTATTCTGGCAAATTCCTAAATAGCCCCGAATTCCAGAGCATTCCTGGTAATTCGAAGGCAGGGGCATTGGCCGCTATATTCCTGAATTCCAGTCCTAATTGAGAGATCAGGTAGCATGGATACGACCTACCTGCGGAAGTTCCTGCAACACGACACTTCTTTGACCTGAGTGCTGCGGGCGCTGCAGTTCCATCGTGGTGTCCGAAAATAATTGCTATGATGTGTCTGGCGTATTAATTAAGAGGGTTAATCATGAGGCAGAAAAGTCTTCATAACTTTACGCATGAATTTATTACAGAGGGTGGGCCATAAGTAAGGTACCTTTTTGAAACAATTGTGGCAAAAGAATATTTTTTAGGTTGTAAGCTTTTTTCCAGCGCATGGGTGCTGTTAGCGTGCCATTGACAATCCTGCACTCGCAGATGTATCTTAATTACTTATGGTCCATCCAGTATAATATTTTAATGTATTATATGTATCACTTTCTTGTAAACTCTACCACGTTATTCAAGCGTGAATTATCATCTATAATTTGATTTCTTTAATTCTCTCACAAAATTAGGTCAGGCAACTAAATTATTTTCAAAACTAAGAATATTCAAGCTTGATTCTAACTGAAAATTATCCATTATTTTAGAAAAGTCAATTTTGTGAAGTTATCGTTAAATGTATTAGTTATTCGAACTACTGAAGTCCAACCAAAGCCAATAATTGCTACGTAACTGTCCCCTTCACAACGTAAGTCAAAGTAATATATAAATGGAAATGAAAACAAGTGCTTCAACACACTGAATTATTTGAAGTATTGCATCAGAAGATTTGATGACTTTTGAAATTTTATTCAACCTTTAGTTACATGTTTTTTGTTAAACTATTTTCTTACTCATTATTACTCGTGTAGCAACACAACTGCAATACTGACTGCTGGTATTGTGTCATCCTGCACGCAATGCTTAATGCTTGTATTGCCTCAATTAGCACATAATGCTGCTTGTATTGCCTCAATTAGCACATAATGCTGCTTGTATTGCCTCAATTAGTACATAATGCTGCTTGTATTGCCTCAATTAGCACATAATACTGCTTGTATTGCCTCAGTTAGCACATAATCACAACTGTTTGTATTGCCTCAGTTAGCACATAATGCCAACTGCTTGAATTGCCTTAGCACATAATGCCAACTTCTCGTATTGCCTCAGCACACTATGCCAACTTCTCGTATTGCCTCGGCACATAATGCCAACGGCTCGTATTGCCTCAGCCAACACATAATGCAAAGGGCAGCCACCAAGAGAAGCGAACTCAAATTTTCTTCGGTTTCATATTATGCAAAACTTGTGGCTTGCATCGGACGCCACTTTAGCTAATAGTGAGGAGGCCTCATTGTGGCGCTTGCAGTGTGCTGTGGCCTCATTGTGGCGCTTGCAGTGTGCTGTGGCCTCATTGTGGCGCTTGCAGTGTGCTGTGGCCTCATTGTGGCGCTTGCAGTGTGTTGTGGCCTCATTGTGGCACTTGCAGTGTGCTGTGGCCTTATTGGAGATATAAGAATATGTTTGTGACTCATGTTGTGGTGGTGTGGCGTGTGTTTGTGACTCATGTTGTGGTGGTGTGGCGTGTGTTTGTGACTAATTATGTGACTGTTACTGATAGTGATTTAAATGAGATGATAAATAACGTATAGTGGCTCAGTAACTGATACCACACACAGGCCTGTGTTGTGTCAGCTCAGTTTGTTTTTAGAAACACGGGTGCCATTTTAAAGTTAGCTCTTTTCATCACGAGTCCTTGAGCTTTTAATTATTTTTAACACAAATTGTTCTCGTGTTGTGCAAGCTTGACTTGCTGGTAGAGCTCTGGGTCTTTCTTGTCTTCACATGCTCTTTTCCTCACAATTTTTTTTGGGTCTATGTCCCTTTCTAAATTAAACTAGTATCCCCACACGTAAAAATTCACGTGTGTTTACTGAATTTTTTCATTTAACTTGTCAGTGGATGCAGACTTTGTGAAGGAGTTTCCACATTGAAGGATGTGCCTTTGGTATCCACAATACAATGCTTACGATACATGTGTACCCTAGCGAAATTTTTCTTATCTAAATCCTTAAGAGCGTCACAGAGAGACAGACCAAGCAAGCAACAAACTACGAGTATATTATTGCTTGGTCCGTCTCTCTGTCAGGCTCCTAAGGATTTAGATAGGAGGAAATTCGTCTACGAATAACCAGATGAGATACAATGAAATTTCATCCCTAAATTACGATGGCAAATATAGTTTCTGGAGTATATACTCGAAAGTCAAAATTCTGTATTAGAGATTTTGATCCTGTCGTACATAAGCTATTTCGCTTATTTTTTCAGCTGAATTTCTTTGCAACTGTTGAAATCCGCGCGGAGTAGAGGCCAAATATGCAGAGTACAGGCCCTTGGTTTAATAATACACAGTTTGTTACTTGCTTGCTTGGTCCTTCTCTCTGTGACGCTCCTAAGGATTTAGATAGGAGGAAATTCGGTAGGGTATACATGTACTGTAAGCATTGCATAGTGAATACCAAAGACACAGTCTTCAGTGTGGAAACTCCTTCAGTGTGAAAACTCCTTGACAAAGCCTGCATCCACTGGCAAATAAAATCAAATGATTTAGTAAAAAACACGTAAATTTTCACATGTGGCTTTATTTGTCTACGGATATAATAGACAACGTATCTCCATCTCTCTGTCTCTCTCTTTCTCTCACTGTATCTGTGTGTGTCCTTCCCATTACTTCCTATCTATTACTGAAGAAAAATCATTGGACTGAAATCAGAAAGGTTATGCATGTAGCATGAATTATTGCATTGTGGATACCATAGGCACCAGATCACTATAAAATACTCAATTTTTTCCGTTATTAGCTTTTTTATTTTACACGGCCATGTTATCGGCAGATAAGATGAAGAATGGAAGTCCTGTATATATTAATGAAAAGTATTCATTTAAACCACAATAATTTGTCGTAAATCTTTAATGCATTTATTTTTATAATAATTTCTAATGATTCAAATCTAAATCGAGGAATTTCCACGGGAACTGGCTAGTACATAATAATACACAGTTTGTTGCTTGCTTGCTTGTTTGGTCCGTCTCTCTATGACGCTCTGAAGGAGTTAGATAGGAGGAAATTTGGTAGGGTATACATGTATTGTAAGCATTGTATTGTGGATACCAATGGCACATCCTTCAATCTGGAAACTCCTTCACAAAGTTCACGTTCACTGGCAAATCAAAAGAAAAATTCAGTAAAAGACACGTGAATTTTCACGTGTAGGTCTACTAGTGTATTTATGTTTGATACTGGAATTCGTGCTCATCAAGTATGTCGGTCCTTGATGACGGTCAGAGATTTTCAATCCAACTTCTCAAACTAAAAGATTAGTTAATCCCAATCACTACTTTTTCTTAGAGAATCTCCACCCATCTAACTTCTGCTAGAGCTCCAGAATATTAAATAGTGTTCCATCTCCTCCTTTCAGTGTCGCGCTTTTGAGATCAGACTCGACATCAGAAACGTATCCTAGATACACGAAGTAATCCATGCAGTTCCTTTGAATAGTTTATCCATAAAAAAAACACACAAAAAGTAACACAAGTAACAGACTGCATGCGTGTGGTAGAAAATAGTTTTTGAGTCACCGACTTAAAGTTCTAGCCTAAGACGAGGAACAAAGTCGCTGTAGTTTTATTACGTTCATAGCTCAAAGGCATTTGGTTGTGCGACACACAATTCTTCTGAAAACACTAACTTTGTTGTTAAGCTGCACCTTGTTTCAAGAACTTCTTCTAATTTTTAAATACGATTTTGAGGCAACAACAATATGGTTGCCTTCTTCTGCTGAAAGTTCTAAAAGTTAGTTCTTTAAGTCTTGCACTTAGGACTCCGTTTCAGAGACAATAGTCCAAATGACGAGCCTGAATTTAAAATGCGTATTTTTTATGAAGATAAGGGTGAGCTTTTAGGCTAGCATGATTAGGTTTAGTTCTGCAGTACTGTCTTTTAAAATATATATTTTTTAAATTGTTCACCATTATTTCACTCAATTTTTAACACATATTGCTGTCCTTGAATTTCACAGTGTAATAATTTATTTCTAAAAATTCTCAGCCAACATTCTAAGCAAAAAACACAGACATTGAAGATGAGTTTACAGTCACATTGTTTCCCTATTTTGCTACCATTATGAGGTAAGAACTTCCCCTCGTAATAGGGAGGAAATGTTGGTAATTCGTTTTTTTAATGAGGGATTCAGGCCAAAATTCTTGACTTACCCTAGCAGCAACACAATGATAACCTCACTTTTGTAACATTGCATGTTGGCTTACCCTCGCAACAACACAATGATAACCTCACTCTTGTAACATTGCATGTTGGCTTACCCTTGCAGCAACACAATGATAACCTCACTCTTGTTACATTGCATGTTGGCTTACCCTTGCAGCAACACAATGATAACCTCACTCTTGTCACATTGCATGTTGACTTACCCTTGCAGCAACACAATGATAACCTCACTCTTGTAACATTGCATGTTGGCTTACCCTTGCAGCAACACAATGATAACCTCACCCTTGTAACATTGCATGTTGGCTTACCCTTGCGCCATCACCATGATGACCTCACACACTTGTAACATCATTGCATGAGTTGCCGGTAGTCTATCATTTATGATATATCAGACATATTTTTACTCAACTGTTATTAGTTTAACGCTGTGAATCTTTCTTCTACTGAAAAAAAGTGTTTCACTGTTAGACATCATACCTATGCACTGTTATTTTCAGAGGATAAGTCAATTTTTTTAAAACGTTTGGTACACATTAAAATGACGTTATGTGAAAGTTTCATTTTGAATAATTGTGTTGGTAATTTAATGTTTTAATTGTTTTATTTGTCTTATTTTGGCTTCCAGTTACCACATCGAATGCAGACACACATGTTGGCGTGTTTCATGCATGCTATCATGTTTCACGTGCGGTATTATGTTTCATGCATGCTATCATGTTTCACGTACAGTATTATGTTTCATGCATGCTATCATGTTTCACGTACAGTATTATGTTTCATGCATGCTATCATGTTTCACGTACAGTATTATGTTTCATGCATGCTATCATGTTTCACGTGCCGTATTATGTTTCATGTATGCTATCATGTTTCACGTGCCGTATTATGTTTCATGCATGCTATCATGTTTCACGTGCCGTATTATGTTTCATGCATGCTAGCATGTTTCACGTGCGGTATTATGTTTCATGCATGCTATCATGTTTCACGTGCGGTATTATGTTTCATGTATGCTGTTAGAATGATTGCCTTAAAAGAGCCAGACATTTCTTACTTACATAACGTATATTGACAAGTTAATTAGAATAATAATTAAGAATCCAATATGAAAACAGTGATAAACCGAAAAATCGATCAAATAGCGCTATAAGATAGAATATTACTCCTACCCAGCATAGGCATCCGGCATGTAAAACTGGATTAACTCAGACATCGACTAATTAGCACTCTAACATATAGTAATTTTGGTAGCTTGAAATTCTGGTATGAGCGTTTTGAAATCATTTCAGAATACTGCTGATCTATTTTACTTAAAAATGCTGTGTGAGCCACGATTTTTTCATGTAGCAGATATCGAGTGCAGGCTTTCAGTTGTGACCAGAAGATAAAATGCCGATGTTGTAGAAATCTATTCGGCAGTGAATTTGCAAAAGACAATGAAATTAAAATCATGCGTAAAATATAATAGTGAAACCTTTAATTTTCTTACAATAAAAACAAATCTAGCTACGCCTCCAGTCGATACGCATTAAATGAGACAACTAGATAACCCTGAATTTTTCAGTGATGAAGAAATTCTAAGCCACAGAACTCAACGCCAGTCAGAGGCTGCCTTTGGAAGTGCATTCGTACCAAGTGATGTGTAAGGAAAGGCACATAAAGAGAAGCTCCGCTGGTATGGATTTTCCAACGCATGCTATCCTTTGACTGCAGCACTACACGAATTTCTAACCTTGATGTTAGCTTCAGCCACAGGCGTGGGAACAGCGAATTCTGTTTGAGCTTGGAAATCTGTGCCCTGTGCTTTTGAATGGCTCAGTTAGCACTTTTTATTTTTTTAAGTTTTTGAATGTCTGTGCTTTTGGATACCGATATAGAGTCACCACTTTCACTGTAGCGTCAATCTGTCAACGAATGAATTCAGCAGCTTTCAATCATGAATGATTGAGCAGATCACAGTCCACCCTCAGAAAGTCATGGTGCAAATCCCGCTGCACTGCAGTGCTAGAGGTGCTCGTTCAACCACCCAAGATTTATGGTTTTCTCTGATTATAGGCACCAGAAATAGAAAATGTGTTTGTCTTGTGAAAACCAGTGGCGTCATTTTTCAGATACTGAGAGTTATCATAACAGTCTCCGAACATAATAAAAATAAAAAGCGTTACCTGAAACCAAGTCGACTGTAAATCATTGAATGATCGCAAATCGATTGTAAAGCTGATCAAAGTTAAGATTGATTGTTTCTGATTAAAACTTAAGTTGATTTCAATGAGTTTCCAACTGTTCTAAAACTTAAACTACTTACTACGTAAAGTCTTTCAAAAATTCTTTCTTGGGATCCACAGATATTCATTTTTCATTGAACGAAAATCTACGTCAGGTTATCATGAGTAGTATAACGCTGCATTCCCTCTCTTTCTCTCTCTATGGGTCAACAGTTATTCTCCTGGAGCAAAGTAGTAGTTGTTTAGTAGTAGTAGTTTATAACTCAAGTATACTGGATCTACATCCATTAATATACTGCATCCATGACAGTTTTATTATTATTAAATACATATCCTCAATGTGCTTGGATAAACAATTTTATTTCAATTGCCTTTTCTTGTATTAAAAATTGATTGTTTGATTGACATACATTATTTAAAATAATCCTCTATAGCGGAGTAATCTCGTCTAACAAAATTCTTTTACTGCATTTCATTTTTCTATTGCAGTTTCATTATAAAGTTATCTTAGCACTTGCTTTCCTTCAGTGCCTTTTGCAGAACAATGAGACGACTCTGATTTACGAACATGCATTCAAGTTTCATATATGTCAGAAATTATTATTGCATGAAAAGTGAAATCTATCAGCAGTCTCCCGTAGACTTAGGTTTCGCATACAATATGAAGGCATTGAAGTGCTCAGATAAAATGGATCACTCTTCTGAAGGCTCTGCAAAATTGATAAGGTTGTCGAGCGCTGCAGAACATAATGAAAGCCTCTTAAATATTTTCTAGGATCCTGGGAGGCCTAAGAGACACGATATTTGCTTCGATATTCCGGGGTGACCGTAGGAGATGAAATGCGTTGCTCCTGGGATCGAGAATAGTGACAATATCGAGAATAGCTTTGAATATTTAATTTTAAACTTTATATAACATTATATTTTCGTGTTGCGATCACAACGTTTTTTCTATTTCTGTTTTTTTTATCATGCGTATTCCTAATAATATGACATAATATACAAAGTTAGTGTTGTCATTTTAAGAAGATCCCCATTAGGCTCATGGATTTTCACTGTTATGTTTTGTACCTAGAGGAATAGTTGTATTTACATTGGTAACAAGAATAATATGGAGCGGTGCTTAAATCTGTGGTACAAAAATTTTTTTTAACAGCGAAAACAGCTGCATGCTGATTACCGTTCTGAAAATGAATTTCAAACTTTCAGTTTACACAATATATAAACATATATCTTTGATAGGTACGTTATTCATCGATCGTGAAATGCCAACTTGCCAACGTGCCAACGTTCATTACTGAACATTTATCAATATTGAAGCTAATTTGACAGGTTTCCCGTCCATTGCAGTAGATGGCTGAGGTCTGATTGGATAGTTATTCTCTCTTTTTCGGTGAACACTCAGTGGCAGTTTTATGTCGTCGGTGAATTTGCTGATTTTATTGATGATTCCGAACTCAATGTCTTTGATGTAGATGATGGAAAGGAGCGGGCCTAAAACGCTCCCTTGGGAGACTCCTGATGTTACATGCGTCAGATCACTTGCTTGATCGTGAATCAGAACTCGTTGAGAGCGACCAGAGAGTCATTTTTGTATCCATCGAGAGTAGTTGCTTTGCCTTCCATGCTCTTCCATTTTGGCCATTATCATTTCGTGTGAATCTTGTTGAAGGTTTTCTGAAAGTCGAGATGTACAAGGTCAATGGTTTCTTAACAATCTTATATGCAGTTGACTTTTACAAAGAAGTTGAGGTTTGTGAGAAGCTACGTTTTTCCCTGAATCACTGCTTGATGTCATGAATCAGGTTTTGGGCTTGAAGGTGTTTTGCTATACGAACTTTTAGTAATTTTCTATTGCAATGTTATCTATCAGAGGTTAAAAAAGCAACTCTCATTTTTTTTCGAAAACTTCACAATGCACGATATGGACTTCTTTACTCGCTCTCACGCATTAGGTGACTGGTTGACGTTTTTCTCTGTGCCTCGCTGCAGGTCATTATACGAGCTTTGTTAGTGTCCAGTGATCTGAGCTTCCCTCCTTGTTTTTTATTAGTTGTGGTTCCCTCTTAATCAGTAGTAGTTCCTCGTTGTTACACAACTGTTTTTTGTTGTTATTCCAGCGGTGAGTCTCTCTGTTCTGGGGATGAGGTTCCCTGTTGTTTTACAGATGGGTGCACCAAGGAATAGAATAGAATAGAATAAGGCCATAGGAACGAGCCCTTTGGCCCATTCTTGGGTCGATACCCAAGTCACATGCCGTCTAAAGTAAATCCATCAGTCATGCACGTACACCTTAACCACGTAAGTCAATTTAGTCATGAATACGTATTTCACTCACGCACAGGCATTTCTGTCACGCGCATTTATCTCAATCATACACTAGCCTTAAGGAGTTAGGGACATAGGGTTAGTACGATGTAATACTGGAGGGTTCGTAATCCGAAATTTGTCTTGATGATTTTTGAATGTGGTCATAGTGCCAGCAGAAACTATGTTTTCTGGCAGCTGGTTCCAAGTTGTGGCAATTTTAACGGGAAAAAAGTTCATAGCTTGAGATGTCTGGAAGTTTCTCAGTAGTAGTTTTTGGCTGTTATTTCTGGTTCGTACGTTTTTGTCTTTCCGGAAAAGCCCTTCCAGAGTAACATTGCTAAGGCCGTTAAGATGCTTATAGGTCTCAATAAGTTGTCCTCGCAGTCTTCTTTGTTCTAGGGATATAAGTTCAAGACGCTGAAGACGTCTTTTGTAGCTGAGATTGTGGAGTTCTGGAATCATTTTCGTAGCTTTCCGCTATTTTTTTCCATTTTATTGATATCTTTTCGTAAGGTAGGAGACCAGAGCTGCACTGCATATTCTAAATGAGGCCGGACTAGCGCTTTATAGAGAGGTAATATTATGTTCCTTGACTTGTATTCAAAGTTACGTGCAATGAAACCAAGAATCCTGCTCGCAATTTTGACGCTTTTTTCTATTTGTTTATCATGTTTGAAATTTTCAGTGACAATGACACCTAGATCTCTTTGTTGCTGGACTGTTTCAATGGGTATGTCATACATCGTGTGTTGGAAATGCCAGTTATTTGCACCAACGTGCATTACTGAACATTTTTCAATGTTGAAGCTCATTTGTCAGGTTTAAATCCATTTTAAAAGACGGTTGAGGTCTGATTGAATAGTTGCTCTGTCCCTTTCGGTGAATGCTCTGTGACAGAGTTTCGTGTCATCGGCGAATTTGTTGATTTTACTGATGATTCCGACATCAATATCGTTGATATAGATGATGAAGAAGAGCGGGCCTAAAACACTCCCTTCAGGGACTCCTGATGTTACAAGCGCTGGATCACTTGTTTCATCGTGAATCACCACGCGTTGAGTGCGACCAGTGAGCCAGTTTCGTATTCATCGGGAATAGTTGCCTCGTATTCCATGCGCTTCCACTTTGGCCATGAGTCTTTCGTGGGGGACTTTGTCGAAGGCTTTTTGAAAGTCTAGATATACAAGGTCTACGGCTTTTGTAAGGTCGTATATGCGGTTATCTTCTCCAAAGAAGTCATGGAGGTTCGTAAGGCAGCTGCGTTTTTCCCTGAATCCGTGCTGGGTGTCAGTAATAAGGTTTTGGTCATTAAGGTGCTTTGTTATACAGACTTTAAGTAGTCTTTCAATTGTTTTGCTAAGGACAGATGTTAGACTGATTGGACGATAGTTATTAGGCATTTGTTTGTTCCCGTTTTTGAAAATAGGTGTGACATTTGCCCGCTTCCAATATTCTAGAACTATTCCAGTTTCAAGTGATCGATTGAAGACGTTTTTTAGAGGTTCGCTTATTACCTCAGCTGTTTCTTTCAGTATCCGGGGACCAAGGCCGTCGGGTCCGGTTGATTTATAGGGGTTTAATATACTGAGCTGTTTCTCTACCTCTTCTACTGTAAATACGCTATCTGACAGGATTTCCCGAGGATTTAAAGCATGAGGTTACGGAATATCAGTTAAGTCTTCGTGAGTAAATACAGAAGTAAAATATGTATTAAGAATTTTGGCTTTCCTTTAGTTGTTCGTTTGGGTGAGCCCTCAGAATCGATCAGTGGTCCAATAATGTCCCTTTTGATTCGTCTGTCGTTTACATATTTGTAGAAGCTCTTCGTGTTAGTTTTTGCTTGGGCTGCAACTGTAATTGCTTTATTTTGTTTTGTAGATTTTATCGTTCGCTTAACTGCCCTGCAGGCGTGGATATGTTCTTGACGATGGGGTTCTGTTCGGCATCGTTTGAGTCTTCTGTACGAATGTTGTCTTTCATTGATGAGGCGTTTATTCTCTTGTGAGAACCAAGGAGGGTTATTGGTTAGCCTGACTCGCTTTCTTGGGATATGGTGTTCTGCAGCGGTTGCAATCTTTTCTTTGAGTATCATGTAGCATTCCTCGGTTATTTTTGTTGTTCATGAGTACTTCGTAGTTGTGGCTGCCAAGCTCTTCTTTCATTAGTTCGAAGTTTGCCCGTTTGTAGTAGGACTTGTTTATGTTGAGTCCTTGTGTTAGGGTCTTGTATTTCGAGTGACAAGTTTATCATCTGGTGGTCACCGATCTTGTCCGTAACTTCTAAGCCGTTTATGCTGAGGTCAGTAGTCGTCATGACGAGGTCAAAAATGTTGTTTCCTCTAGTTGGTTCGTTGACATGCTGCTGCAGGGAATTTGTACTCATCAGATCAATGAGTTTTGACACTTTTATGAGACTTTTTAGGAATTATAGATTACGATGTCGATCTGGTTATCGTTGATTCGAATGTATTTTTCAATCATTTTGATAATATGGGGCTGTTTATCGATATATAGCTGCCTGTCATGGGGAAGATGTTATGGTGTGATCCAAGTCACGTTATTCTCATCAGTTGTTCAGCTTCTATATGTAGAATTGTTCACAGATAGAGTTCATTCAAAAATTTATTCTACTTTTGAATTCATAGCAGACTATAAAAAATTGTTAAGTTCTATGAAAAGTCTTATTCAGTTTGTTTGCACAAAAGTATGCTTTTTCACAGAACAAAAGTTTCACAAATGATACAGATAAAACAAAAAAACACAAAAATAATTTCAGAGAAAAAATACAACATATAAGCAGAAATATATCCGAATAATTATCGGATAATTATCCGAACCGAATAATTATCGAAGTAATTATCCGACCCAAGAATGGGCCAGAAGGTTCGTTCCTATAGCATCATTCTATTCTATTCTATAAGAATAGAATAGAATAGAATAGAATGAGGCTATAGGAACGAACCTTCGGGCCCATTCTTGGGTCGGATAATTACTTCGATAATTATTCGGTTGTTTTACCCAAGTCTCATGCCGTATTCCTAGCCGCGTCAACCATGTCTGCAGCGGGATTCGAACCCGGGTCTTTCCGCTCGCAAGCAGATTCGCTCACCAGTCCGCTCGCAGTTTAGAAAGGAATAAGATCTGTGAAAATATTTTTGCAGGACTTAATTAGTAACGTTTCAGCGCAGAATTCGTCAAACAGGCTATGTATAATGGACACTAATTGGAAGGAGAGTTTTTGGTGAAACAAAGCTCAAATTGACTGAAGCACGACGAGTTACAAAGGTAAATTCATATATTCATGAACATATTTACAGCCTCAAGAAAAATTGAAGAAGAAGGTTGTTCGTGTTGAAAATTTACGACTTGTGAAAACTGAGTGCAAAACGAGCAAATCAATTTCTGACGCCGCGACAAGCCAACAAAACGTGCAAAAATACTAAGCAGCTGTCGTCGTATGTCATCGTTAATAATTTACGACCTAAGCTGCCGTCAATAATGCAAGTTACTGTAACTGAAGAACAGCTGTAGGTGACAGCAGTGAAAGAGTACTATTAAGTTTATTGAGGCAAGTAAAACAGTCAGTAAGAGAGTATTAGTAACAATAATTACCTGTAACTGACAAACAGCTCTAGGTGACGGAAGTAAAAGAGCGAGTTACTGTAACTGAAGAACAGCTGCAAGTGGAGGCTTAGAACTCTCGCTAGTCAACAGATATAGACATATGCGTGTATGTCTATGTCTTAGTTTGATAATTACCCTCAGTACCCAACAGACATGTGCCCGTCTCATCAAGTTATTTACCAGTGTCACCTAAATCCTCACCTCCCTAGCACATCACCAACACCACGTTGTGCTGCAACGACAAATTCGTAAAATTAGAGGGACGGTCATTATGTCTTATTTACGACGTAGATAAATGTTTATTATAGGCAGGAAATTCTCGTCGCAATCCACATAAGAACTGCGCTCGGCCATCCGTCTCTGAGGGTCGGAAGATTCGGCCGTATCGTGCTCGTAAATTTTCCAGCAATATTTTTGCCACGCTTCGAATTTTTTGCAAGGCACAGCCTCGATTCATTTTTTTCTGCCTTGCCAAGGGAGAAGCGGAGGTCCGTGCCTGTTTGATGTTGTCTTTGTGCTGGCTTTGATTATTTTCAAGGCAATTTATTTATCACATCAAGGTCCTTGTTTGAGGTAAATGCGAAGACAGCGCATGACTTTCCTGTGTCGATTTTTGAATATTAATGAGTAGAATATGTTTCAGGAGAATAATTAACGAACTTTGATTTGTGGAAAATGAGCACAAATGTTATATTTTTTATTAATAAGCTGTGTTTTCTGCCAGCATTATTTATGTTTTTATAGGAACACTTCGTATAAATAAGGTTCCATCATTTAATTGTTTAAAGTTAAATTTGAAGCGAGAACAATATTTGTAGGATAAAACTCCCGGAGTGCAGTTGAAACTATACGTACATGACTTAGGAATTCTCACAATGTATGGCGAAAGCCAACATATTCTATAGCATCAGGAGAAAACATAGAAAAATTTACAATGAAAACCATTTCTGATTTTTACCCTCTGAAATCGATTTCATTATCTTTAAACCTCATGCTCTATTTATTTTCAAGTGGATCTTGAACGGCACTTCAAAGTTTATATAATTGATGACGTCTATGGCATTTTTTGAAATTCTTGTAGTTTTCAGATAATTTAAAGATAGCTTAGATTTTGTACATTTTTTATTATTTTAAAGTATTCACGTGGTTACCTGAGCCTACAGAGTTTCTGAAGTTTTTAATGTTATTGAAGCAATAGTTATTTCTTTGGATTGCTCTCAATTGATTATGAAGTAAATTCCTCATAATAACGCATATGAAGATAGACATTTTCATTGTGTTTATGCAAAAGTTTTCTGTTGGTTTCCTCAACACTAGTCAAAAAAAATCTTTGTGATGTGATCTGTCAAATACAGTTCCGAATTAATTAGCCTAGAAAATTCCGGTTCAAATGACCGAATATTTAAAAATTTATTTCTAACTTACTTTTACTTAAATTATAATTCTGGGGGCCCAAGGTAATTCTTACTCACAAATTGAGTACAATTTATCAATTGACCTTACTGTTATAACAATCACAAATCTTCACATCCTTTATTTTTGATGCAACGTCAGGACTCAGTTCATGATCCTTATGACGTCATCCGCTCATTATGTTTTGGGGAGATGCTACTTGCGTTGAAATACAGAAAATAAAAAATCTGTACACAGATCTATGGTATAAAATATTAAGTTCAGGGCAGTGATTCTTAAACGCACGGCTACAAAAGTAAGTGACGGTCGGGTATCCCAAATAAGGTTGAAAACCACATTACATATGTAAACTTTTTAGCTGCACAGGATGTCGTTTTCGACAGAATTTAGTCTCTATCTTTCTATTGATGTCAATAAATTATTTACTGCACAACAAAGTTCCATTTTATTTACTATAAGAAAGTTCCCAAAAGATAATGTGAGCTGTAGATCCCTTTCATAGTTATGCGCGTTCATCAAGCTCGATCCAATCAATCTGTAACGTGTTTTTATTATTGGACGTCTTTCTTGTTATGGATGTTATGTTGCATGTAACATAGAATAACATGTACCATGTATTATGTACCAAATGAATTTTTATTCCATCGCTCTCTCATGCTTCATCTAGTGTAATTCCTTTTATTATTTAGTATGGCCACGACTAAAACCGACCCTGTTTTGTACTTATGCTGAGCATAATATTTCCGAACCTAAAGTTAATATTTGCAGAAAATATTCTTTGACAGAAGGCATGTTTGTTCGTTCACCATTTGTACGATGATCCATTTTTGAGGAAAGACAATTCAATATTTGCAAAGCACTTCATTTTTTCCACTCCCTTCCAGTATTGAAAGGACGGTCTGTTTCTTGCGAAGCCATGCTTCAGTATTCTGATATTCTTCCTCTAATATTTTTGCTTCTATTTGCATGGAATATTTATTGCGTCCCTTAAGTTTTTACCTCTTACTGTCGACCCATTTTTTAGGGTCACGCTCTAACCAAACACACGTTCATTCCCAGGCTTTCCTGGCTTGTTTATTTTATCAAACATGTTTAAGTAAATACCTATTATGCTCTTTAAGATGTTTCAGGTTTACATAGATACCACGAAATCCATTTTCAGGAAATGAACCCTTGAAATCACATTACTTATCCTTCTACAACTGTTTTATTATCTATTTCTTTGCATGCAGAAATGGGTTTTAACAATTCAGTTTCAGTTTAGTGCGTGCGAACAAGGTTTGTCCAAAGATCAAACGCGTTTGTTGACGTTCATCATTTTCAAGAAACTGTCAACACAATCTCTCATATTTGATTTTTTCAGCAAATAGAAGCGCCCAAACTTTAAGAACGTGAGTGTTTTTTCTCTAACAAATGATGTAAGGGATGTGAAATAGAGTTTTCTTTGAGTCTGAAAGGTCTAAGTCTTACTTTTGAATAATCTGTAATGCGACTCCGTCATTACTCGAGCAATTAGAGAACAACAAGAAACAAAGTTGAACTTTATGGACCGTAGACTGACGCATACATTTGAGGTGTACGTTAGGCAATCAAGTAAATTATAAGGTATAAATTAGGCAATTTGCCAAACTCACACTTGCACTCATTAATAAGTTATCCTGAAGACACTCACCTCTCTATTGAAATTGTTCTTCCAAAATTCTAGTACACTTTCGTTCATTTGTTGTTGCTGACCAATATAATGCACAAAATCACGTTCTATGATTGACAGTTTCAAGGAAAACTAATTCTTATTTTAATGTTACAATAAAAACTGCTAAAAAAACCATTGTTTTTTTCAAATTACGAGGAAAAATTTTTGGGTTATTAAATGTGACACGGATTGATAAATATGCATTTTAAGTTTATTTCGTAGCTAAATCATGCAGTCAACTGTCAACCAAATCTTCGTCCTTGTGACATGCAATGCCCCATATGTGCTTGGATAGTAGGTATCGTTACTATCATGTAATGAAAACATACGAAATTATGATAACTCATAATAAATAAAAAGCTTATGATAGCTTTTGAAAACTGAGCATAAAACAAGTGAAATAAGGTACCTAATATTGTTTGCATTGGAACTTTTGAAAAGCAGAGGATGCACGCTGCACTTTCCTTTTGCAAAAGCTGCAAAATTAGAAGAAAAACTTTCGTTCACACGATACTTTATTTGAAAAGCTTCGAGTAAAACCATCTAGAACAGCTTGTACTGCTGCTTAAAATGAGTAAACGTGCCATGGAGGCAACGTTCTTACTATTATGATGATGAAGCTCCTGCTCACATACAGCGGGAGCGTTAGTGTCCCGGATCTATTCAGCGAGCAAGTATCCGGAAACTGGCAGCCGGATACATTTTCTGGAAAACATGCCGCGCAAGGAGAACCTTCTCTCCACGCAACAGCAAGGAGGCTCCACAAATCGAGTTGCTGAGCCCAAGACGAAGTTAAGAAAAGACGGCAAATCGTGCGAAGAAAGAAAGAACGGCCTCTGAAAACCGCGACTCCCAAGGCGCTGTAGCTGGACGGTGCTGTAGAGACGCTGTGGACGGAGTATTTCTATGTAAGAAGCTCCCTACATGTACGAAGCATGTCATCGGTATAAAGTTTTCATTATTAAGAAGTTTTTATGAGTGCAGAATTTTATATAAATACGCAAGTTTTTATAGGTATAGAGTTTTCTATGAACACGGATTTGTCTACACGTATGGAGTTTTTTAACCAGTACGGAGTTATTTTAAGAGCGAAGTTTTTATGAGTACAGAGTTATCATAATATAAAAGTTTGTTATTGGTTGGCTATTTATATGTAGAAGTAAGGAGTTTTTAGAAAGAGGGTTTGTTCCGCCTTTAAAACACGCATTGAAATAGAACTATTCTTCACCTGTAACGCGCTATCACAAAGGACAGAAGTTCCTATATAGGGTGACCAAAAACCGTTAACCAAATTTTTCTTATTGTATATCAGTATTTAGAATAAAGAACTCATCTAAAATAGACTGATTTGTAATAAAAGAAGCTAGATTCATGTGTGAAATAACAGGTAGAACATCTATCCTACGCATGCAATTTGGATTCTATTTCACTGTCAAATGTATACATATAGACTACAGTATACCAATATATGAAATATATACCAATAAATGTTAAATAAAATTTCAGCTAACATTATTTCGGGTCACCCTGTATTAATCGTCCAATATTCCCAAATTTAGCCTAGCAGAAGTTATGATATACTTTTATTGTATAATATTATATATAATTTTGTAAAATATTGTAGCATTTTCTCATCCAACAGTTCACATAATCAGCTGTACAAAAGTTTCAGATTCGCTCATCCAATATTCAGCTCTGTAGAAACATGAATGTCCTGACAATTCTTTATTTAAGTAAAATGTGTGAGAATATTGGGTTGACCGCTGTTCAGTCAAGGCTTGATGAATATCCTCGGTGTTTAATCTTAACTTGATCGACTGACCTATTTAATCTACAGCTGCTTAAGGCTCTAGTTTTTCTACGTATGCCTTATCAAAGGCTTATCATATCAATTCCTGCCTTATTAAACCCTTGGACCATCAATTCCCGTTTGATTAAGAGTTTGGCCCATCAATTTCTGGCTAATCGAGAATTTAGGTCATCAATTCGTGCCTAATATAGGGCTTGTCCCATAAACTTTAACTAGATCGAGTGTTTAGTTGATCAATTTCTGTCTGTCTGATGGAGGACACGGTCGGTCCACAAATTTATGTCTGATTGGGGTCTTAACGCATCAATTTTAGCCTGATGGATAGCTTTGCTCATCAATTCGTGGCTGATGGATGGCTTAGCTCATCAATTCCTGGCTGATGGATAGCTTAACTCATCAATTCGTGGCTGATGGATAGCTTAGCTCATCAATTCGTGGCTGATGGATAGCTTAGCTCATCAATTCCTGGCTGATGGATGGCTTAGCTCATCAATTCGTGGTTGATGGAGGACTAAACTTATAAATTTCTGGATGATAGATGGCTTAGCTCATCAATTCCTGGTTGATGGAGGGCTAAACTTATCAATTTCTGGATGATAGATGGGTTAGCTCATAAATTTTTGTCTGATTGAAGACTTAACCTATCAATTTCATTTTGGTGGAGGGCTAAGCCCATCAATTTCTACCTCAACGAGGGCTCAGCCAATCAAATCTGGCCTGATGAATATATATAAAGGCTCAGGGATTTGTAGCTTTTCAATCTAAGCAGAATAAAGGCAGCATTTCATCTCACATGCGGAACTAGTGGAATCTTCGTCCCTCCAAAAAGTACTTGATAAAAGTAGAAACTTTTCAATCAAGATTATATCCTCTAAAATATATAGAGCTGCTAAATGGAGGTTTCATCTCTTCACATCAAACCTTCGATTTTCGTTTTCGTTTTTAATTCAAGATCTAATTAGAGCTCGCTCTCATCTTGAAGCGGACGAGGGCTATAGCTTATGATTTAAGTCCTGATGAGAGCTGTAGCCCATCATTCCACAGGCCTGACAAAGACTCTGCTTCGTCTTCTGTAATTCCAAAGCAACTGATCACGTCCCACCACGTTGCATAATTCCGGTCGGTGCGCTGCGAATTCTTTTGATTTATTTCCTGATTCCTGCTGGAATACAGTATACTTTGTGTACCGTAAAACATTTCACCTTTTCCATGAAGGTCTCATACCAGAATTATTCGTACGTAAGTCCTTGCTAAAAATCAATCGTTTTGTGGCGTTCATGTTGAAATGGATCAGATGTGGGCAAACTTAACAACCAACTTTTCGTGAAGCATAATTCAATGCAATGCTTTAAAGCATGAGCTCATCTCTCTCATTAGTTGTGTAAACGTCTCTGAGAGCTGATTGATTGTGTGCGCTGGAGCCACGGATTGGCCGCTGAAATGATATATGTAATGGTGGTGATTAGCTGCGTGTAGTACGCAGGCATGGAGTGATTTGCTGGTGGTGATTAGCTGCGTGTAGTACGCAGGCATGGAGTGATTTACTGGTGGTGATTAGCTGTGTGTAGTACGCAGGCATGGAGTGATTTGCTGGTGGTGATTAGCTGTGTGTAGTACGCAGG
>VCRD01001305.1:34825-52677 GCA_006783055.1 Trinorchestia longiramus
TGGTGGTGATTAGCTGCGTGTAGTACGCAGGCATGGAGTGATTTACTGGTGGTGATTGGCTGTGTGTAGTACGCAGGCATGGAGTGATTTACTGGTGGTGATTGGCTGTGTGTAGTACGCAGGCATGGAGTGATTTACTGGTGGTGATTGGCTGTGTGGTATTACATGCGTGTAGTGACGTCATGGAAATTGGAAGTGAAGCTGAAAGTTGTGTTAGAACTAGAGCTGAAATACGGAAAGTGAGTCTGTGTAGTATTGCATGTAGTCACTGGTGTACAGGATGTGTGTAGTATTGCATGTAGTCACTGGTATACAGAATGTGTGTGGTATTGCATGTAGTCATTTCATTAAATTTCTGAAGATTTGCATTTGTTCCACTAACTGCTTCAATGTGAATAATTTTCAAATGATAGGCAAGAGATGTTGTAGAACTACCTGCATGTTACAAAATCTTTAAACAAATATCACATTTCACCTTATCTTTATCTTTTTTACTAAAATCACACCAAGTATCTAATTTAGTATATCTTTTTGGTTCATTGAGATGGACAGCAGCTCTCATACATGAGACAATTATTCAGCAGTTCTCAAGGAAAACACTAATTCCTGATTAGTGTTTCCAAAACACAGTAAATTATCAGTTTCTTAACAGTGTTGCCAAAGCTCGCCAAAATACTTTAAAATTATAATGTAAATACTTTTTCTCGTAAACATTTATGAAATATAAAACATTATTTACGTAGTATTTTGCTCAATTACTACGAACTTGTGATTGTTGTTACAAGTTACATAAAAAACATACGACGTGAAAATGATTGCAAAAATTCTATTTCATATTGAATTATTGACATAAGTTCAACATAATCTGCATATATAATTGATTATGTATCTCCAACTTGCTGTATCTGTGTGTGTCTGTCCCATTACTTCCTATCTATTACTGAAGAAAAATTATTAAACTGAAATCAGAACGGGTATGCATGTATAACAAACATTGTATTGTGGATACCAAAGGCACCGGACCACTATAAAACACGTCATTTGTTCCGTTATTAACTTTCTTCTCTAACACGGCCATGCTATCGTTAGGTAAGATACAAAATAAGTTCTGTATATATTCAAAAAAAATACTCTGAATCTGATGGTACTACGGGTAAAACTGAAAAAATGCATTTTATTTCATAGATCCTTAATTTCATCACTTTTAAACCAAGAAATTTCAACAGGTACTGTCTGGGCCATGTTATCATTAGATAAGATACAGAATGGTAGTTCTGTATACGTTAATAAAAATATTCATTCCAAATAGAATAATTCGTCGTAAATCTTTAATACGTTCATCTTTATAATAATTTCAAATTCGTCGCATCTAAATCGTAGAATTTCCACAGGAACTGGCTAGTTAATCAATATTTGCTTCAATTGACTCTTGATGTGCCCTGATTGTATATAGCTCATACACTAAATTTTACCATATTTTGCACCAAACATTTAATTGATGAATGCTTAACTGATTGTTATCGAATGTTACGTAACCGGTTTCAGCCGATTAATATCAGATTAATTTTAACTGATTACAAAACTCTGGGGAAAATGAGATGATATAATGCATGGGAAATTGCATTTAGATAATTTTGTGTGCAGAAGATAGTGCATCTTCATTTTCTGTGCGGAAATATAGAAAAGTTTCATCAGGCTAAAACCTCAATTGACAGTGGTATGAGCCTGAAGTGCTTGAAGGAACAAATAAAGTTTATGGAGTTATTGCACATTTGAAGCCCAGGAATCGATGCAATAGTAAAGAGAATCGAAGCCATGGAGCAATGTAAAGGAGCTGTAATTTCCCACGGCGGGATACCTGAGGGACATAGTGCAGTCTGGGTGAATTTGTGGTGGAGTTAGGCTTTCTGTGGGAATTTGTGTTGATGTTGCGCCACCTGTGGGAATTTGTGTTGATTTTACGCCATCTGTGTGAATTTGTGTTGATTTTACGCCACCTGTGTCAATTTGTGGTGTTGAGTAGTCTGTTGGAATGTGCAAAAGTGTTGAGCACCTGGGATGAATAGAATAGAATAGAATAGAATGAGGCTATAGGAACGAACCTTCGGGCCCATTCTTGGGTCGGATAATTACTTCGATAATTATTCGGTTGTTTTACCCAAGTCCCATGCCGTATTTCTAGCCGCGTCAACCATGTCGGCAGCGGGATTCGAACCCGGGTCTTTCCGCTTGCAAGCAGATTCGCTCACCAGTCGATCAAGCTGGTGATGGTTTGGTATGGTGTGATCTGAAATGATTACTAACATGATGATCACCTAGGATGATTGCTGGTATGTTGTGCACCTGAGTTGATTGTAGGTGTGCGTTCAAAACCAGCACTGAAACAGCCTCCGAAAAAACTTCAGAAACAGCTCTCGAAACTGCCCTCAAAACACCCACGAAACTGCCCTAAAAACAGCCACGAAACTGCCCTCAAAAAGGCCACGAAACTGCCCTCAAAACAGCCGAGAAACTGCCCTCAAAACAGCCACGAAACTGCCCTCAAAACAGCCACGAAACTGTCCTCAAAACAGCCACGAAACTGCCCTCAAAACAGCCACGAAACTGCCCTCAAAACAGTCACGAAACTGCCCTCAAAACTGCCACGAAAAAATTTCTCAGAGAAGCAGTGAATTGAAGGAAATGACACCATTTTGATAGCAATGATGAAGTCGCGCTTCCAACAGGGATGATGTATCTGAAGATAAATGATGGACATAATAAGACAATGAAAAAAGATCCTACCTAAAATCGGCTTTATAAACATGGAAAAATATGGAGAGAAGATACCACTTTCATTCTGCTTAAGATGCTTCACAACTTATGAAAAACGATTTTCGTGATATTCTCTCAAGCAGTTGTTGAAGTATGATGATTGAATAATTTGATCAAAATCTCTGTTGTTCCGAAGAAGTTGTTAGTTATTGTTGAAGTAAAATTAATGCAAACAATATTTATCTATCAACACAGTTCACTTATTCTCGGTACAGTTACGAATTGTTTCTGAATTGATACTTTTTTTTAACTTAGCATCAATTTCGGTAAATTACTGTCCCAAATATTGCCGGTAATCCAAATTATTGTCAAATTTCAGTACAGTAAATTACTGTCCCAAATATTGCCGGTAATTCAAAAATTTTGAGACAGATTATACTTTAATCAACATTTTCTGAAGTACATTCTAAATTTTTGGTTTAATTACTTCGAACTCAGAGTTCCATTCAATGTATAACACATTCTAGTTGCGTACCCCACTAACCATTGTCGTTTTGGTCCACGCATCAGTATTTCTGATCACGTAACCCATGGTTTTCGTTTTCAACCACTGGAATAGCAACTATTTTCCTGCTTTCAGTTTTTGCAATTTTTAGACGCAGGCTTAGGCAGTACTCCGAAGTTGGCAGAGGCAATCGAGTAAAAGCGAATTTAATTGAGTTTTTCTGCAGCCAGGAACATTCGTAAAGATTTCAGTCCGAAATGGATGAACAACAACGAGACTCACTGGTTCCTTTCCGGCCAGGGTAAAAATCATGGAGAACAGTTGAATTACTAGCCCTTCCATATCAATATCGTAGAGACCAGTTGAATTACTAGCTCTTCCATGTCTAAATCATAAAGAACAGTTGACTTACTGCCACTTACAGGTCAAAATCATGGAGAAGAGTTGAATTTCTGGCACTTCCATATCCAAATCGTAGAGAACAGATAAATTACTGGCCCTTTCGTGTCAAAATCATGGAGAATAGTTGAATTACTGGCACTTCCATGTCAATATCATAGAGAACAGTTGAATTACTGACCCTTCCATGTTCAAATTATAGAGAACAGTTGAATTTCTGTCATTTCCAGGTCAAAATCATAGAGAACAGTTGAATTACTGACCTTTCCATCTCAAAAATAGTCTCAATGAACAACCCGAAAGCTCCTGAAACTGGCAATTTGAAGGTTCATTCACACTCGATAAATTGAAGGCTAATTAAGTCAGGCTTCCATCACCTACCCTGCAGTTATTTTGAAGGCAATAAATTATACCGGAGGCTCATTCACACTCAATAAACTGAAGACCAATTAAGCCGCGCTCTCATTACTTGCGTTGCAGTTATTTTGGCCGGTAGATGCTTTAAAATTTCAGAAAATGTTGACAATTTGATTTTTTTTTCGCGTAGCTCCATCGAACAGAAAAAATTGACATTCAAACCTAGGAAGAAAGTCGTTTTATCTTAACCGCCTGACCACAGTAACTCTTCCCTATGATATTCAAATTGTTCACCATTGATAAAACTTTCCCCTTTTTGTTATTTATTTCGTGTTCCCAAACTCTTCACACTACAACTTTTTTTCTTCAAGCTAAGACTTTCTCTTTTTATTCTTCGAATTTCTTTCCTCTACTTTCCTTCCTTACAGTATACCTCACTTCCTCTCTTCATATTTTAACTTTCTCACCCCATATCACGACTTTTTCTCTTTATACATCAATTTCCTCACCCCACACCACGACTTCCTCTTTCCATACTTCAACTTTTTCTTTCTATTATTTGATTCTCCTCTTACATCAACTTTCTGTTTTCATTATTAGACTTCCTCTCCTTATAATTCAACTTTCTGTTTTCATTATTCGTTTTTCTTTCCTCATACTTCAGCTTTCTCTTTTCATTATTCGATTTTCGTTCCTCATATTTCGAACACCGGAGAAGACGTAAAACTAAGCCACACCTTGCATCGGCTTAGCGTCACATGAGGAGGGACTGATGATGACATGAGCTCCTATATGCTAGGATCTATCACACTAATGATGAGCACCATAATAATTATATCATCACTCCCAACGCCTGCCTGACTAATGGTTCTGATAGACGAAAGACCCACAGTCTTCTTTTTCCGGCTGCTGGAACCATTATCTCTTCTTGAGGAGTAGAACTGGCAGTCGTGATCAGCATAGTTGGCTAGGTAACCGCAGAGACAAATGTTCACACAATGGACCTCAGACTGAAGCTTTATTATTAGTTACAGTGATGTAACGTTATGCTGCTCTTGTAACAAGGGATAAATAATTCACAGTGTTTCAAGTAAAGGCTACTGTGTGGAAGAAATATCTGGAACATATTTTAGCTGAACGCATCAGAAGACCTTAAATGAGCACCACTTATGGTATAATACAAAGCCTGTATTTTATCAAAATCTTTCTAGAAAAGTATCTGAAAAAATGTAATAATATTTCAAAGTAATATTTATTTTTATCTATGTTATGAGCTGCTTTAGGCGAGGAGTGTATACCCTTCAAGAGGAGATGTTACTCAGTTCTCTTGTTCCCGGTGGCTGTTGGTTGCTTGCGATGACTTAAGATGATAGTAAAACAAACGTTTTGCTGCAACTGGACTCCCATAGTTGAATTGTAACTGGGATTGAACCCTACACTTCGTAAGTTTATTTTTTATTCGTCATACTGATCCTTTTAGCACTTAAGGCGCTAAAATAGCGCACTTAATTTCGTCGGTAATATAAGTAACTGAATATTATTGCAAAGACTAACTGTACGCTTACCATTTTCAGGAACACTCACTTGCGATTTTAAATGTAAATATACACCAGTAAACGATTTAAAAAAATGCATGCTTGTAACAGTTTGCTACTTTCAAAAATAAACTCATAATGTCAACCATCAATAAATAACCTTTCTTCATTTCAAATGGTACGTTATTTTCATTTAAAATAAATATATCCCCAAAATCAAATAGTTCCATTGTACTGACTGTAAATCTAGGAAATAGCCAAGAAAATAAAGTACAGTCTATGATTCATGGTTCTGACACTAAGCCTGGATATCGGAAAGAAAATAGAGTATAGTGTTTGATTCACGACACTGATACCACTGGAAATAGACAAGAAAATAGAGTACAGTCTTTGATTCACGACACTGACACCACCGGAAATAGTCAAGAAAATAGAGTACAGTCTTTGATTCACGACACTAACACCACTGGAAATAGTCAAAAAATAGAATACAGTCTTTGATTCACGACACTAACACCACTGGAAATAGTCAAAAAAATAGAGTACAGTCTTTGATTCACGACTCAGACACTAAGTTCTAGATCTGGTCAAGACACGTGCAGGCGTTGGGTGAGCAATAAAGGGAGTTGCAGCCTCTCTGGCTAAGGCCATTGCTCTAACCAACTTAGCTCGTTACCTTTTAAGCCAGGCTCTTGATAAGCACTCTATAAACTTAGAGACCAATAACAGGGACACAGACATCCTCGGGCAGGTCTTAACAAGGCTCATCTGCTGGACGGTCGATGAGGTTTCGGGCAAAAATCTTGCAGGATTTGCGAATTGGAAACCATCTCCACTGCTTCGGAAGTTTTTATATGTAACTTTTTCCTCCGAAACCTCTATACTCAGAATGGGCTACAAGTTTCATGGAAAACTGCAGGCTCTTTAAATGAGGTACCAATATTGTCTTATCAAAGCTCTGTAGTCAACTCTACGAGTACACGTATTTGATTTTTCCGTTGACTTTTCCTTTTCGTATCATTTGTGAAAATAATAAAAACATGAGCATCATGATATTTTAATAGAACAGGGTCTAAATTTAGCTTCTACTCTTATATTTACTAAGTATCATTTGAGTGTGAAAGTAGTAGTAAAACAGAAAACTTACAGTAGACTGATGCAGAATTATGGCGCACCGGTAAAAATCGTTACAAACACCTAAAGTTTCATTTTAGTATGCTTACTATTTGACTTATGGCTGAGTTTGATTTAGATGAACCAGTCATGAGCCAAACCTTTAGCAATCAACGTCCATGACTTCAAGGTATGACGTCAAATCTTTGTCATAAAGAGTACCTGCATAGTAGTGTAATATGTGCTATTATTATTTCTTCTCTTCACCATGCTGTACTCACGGTTGTGTATACGAGTGGTCATGTGTCTAGCAAGTTTTACGTCAAATGTTACATGCACTTAGGCAACAGATGAGAAATTATAAACCTACACGTTCGTTTAAAGTTAATTTTGTATTTTTAGCCTTGGTTAAATTTCCCTTCAATTATCTTTCTAAATAACGTATCTCTATTATAACCAGCTTCTGCGTGTTGGTAGACACGTAAAAAACCTGTTAGTATGAATTTTGTTTACTCTGAAAATTATCCAACGACGTCAGCCTGGCGTGCCTTCTCAGCATCAAAAGTAAACGGAAACAATTGGTATTTATTGTCCTCTGATCCCAAACGGAAGTTAACACTCGCATAGGGGTCCCACTGACCCCTTCTTTCCCTTGTCTTCCTCATCTAGCACTCTGACGTAAATGACCCTTGTGGTAATGATAAATTAAAGTAATCGCGATATTTTCAACAAAAATTGACACAAATCGAGGTTTTTGTTAATGTTATATTGGAGTTTGTCTGGACGATTTCTCTTACACAAGTCAAGAGCCATAGCTAACTGTGTCTGATATACTAGCTGCGTGCTGTACATATGTATAGTGTTACTGACAAGAGTTCTTCTACGTATCAGTGTTACGAGAACATCTTCATTGAATGCTTGAGAATTGTTACAAGTTCAGTTCGGGTTAAAAACCCATAGATTGCCCTCTGCAAGGGTTGTTTTGTGATGTTTGGTGTTGTGTTACTGGTGTGGATTCCAGTCCATCAAAATTGCTTCTCTGGAATTCCCACAGTGAATTATAAAAGCTTTGATATAAACGACTCTTTTTGTTAGTTTACGACTCATACTCTTTGAATGCGCTTTATTCCTTGGTTCTACTTTATAATTCATTCCAAGTTTGTTTGATGAATGAGATATTTAAAAAAAGAAACTCATAAAAGAATTACTTAAGAACTGTAAGAGCTTATGTTGAAACATCTATTCATTTTCATGGATTTTTTATTCTCTACAAGTAAATTCCTCATACTAGAACAAATGCATGCCGAGACATATACAAATGTTTTAATTTTTTCTATTTCTTGTGAAGGAAACTCAGAATGAATGTTTAATATGCTAATAGCGATCTAGTCTCCATTTTCTTTGAACTTCGTTGTGTTTAAATTCTAATTTTCTCTTCAATTTTTATCCACCAAGTTTCCCCTTCATCCGAAGTATAAAAGTTCTTTGTATTTACAAGCAAAATTTAATAACATTTTTTCCAGCTTCATTCTGCTCAATGGAAAGTTTCCTATTTTAAATATTCCAAGAATCCACAATTCGTTGAGTTAATTCACCTCGGTCTCATTATTTCTCCGCTGGACTGTTCTTATTCTGGGACATTTTATAACTCACTATTCCACTTATAATGTCAATTTTCCGAGTCTCTCCGTTAAAATAAAACATGTATTGAGAATTTTAAATTATTTTGAGAGAATTTTCGAAAACATCTGTTAGAAATATTGATTCCGTATTGTTATTGCACCCTTCAGCTTCTATAAATTTTTCATTAGTTTTTTCAAAAGTTTTATTTTTAATTTTAAAGTGATGTCGTAAACTTAGTGAATATAATCAGAAACTTATTCCCATCCCAAGCTTGTTGAACATTGTAAGAATTGTAGGCAATCAATCCGTCATTTAAAGTTAAAAAATATGTATTATTACAGGATGTACAGGGCACCATTCTGTATTGTTCCTTATTTAAATTTTCTTCAATTATTATCATTATTATTCCTTGTTAACAAAAAACGTTGCAAAAATATCCTCTCAGACAATGAAGGAAGAACAACTGTGAAATAGGGGAATTAGATTTACTTCCCAAGGATTTAATTTAGAGAACTAATAGGCCTGAGAACAGGCGAGCTTTTAGGACACTTTTGTCTGCTGTGAGAAGGCTCTTAATAAAAGATAAATTTAGTTGGAGTAAAACTGCTGAGAAAGTGGCTTGAGCTTGCTGTCGAGCATACGCCTGTGTTTCCCTGTAATGGAAGTGGGAAAATTAGAATATTGGAGCCAGGGGCTTTCGTCTGGAGACAGATTGGGGCATAGACACCTTGCCACGGCGAGGGGAGTGATGGAGTTGATGGGAGTCATGGGAGAGGCAAGTAAAGGTGGTAACTAGGTGGTTGTAGAGGTATTTGCTGCTGGGTGGACAAGAAAAGGTGGTAACTAGGTGGTTGTAAAGGTATTTGATGCAGGTTGGACAAGTAAAGGGGGTAACTAGGTGGTTGTAGAGGTATTTGCTGCTGGGTGGACAAGAAAGGTGGTAACTAGGTGGTTGTAGAGGTATTTGCTGCTGGGTGGACAAGTAAAGGTGGTAACTAGGTGATTGTAGAGGTATTTGATGCTGGGTGGACAAGTAAAGGTGGTAACTCGGTGGTTGTAGAGGTATTTTCTGCTGGGTGGACAAGTAAAGATGGTAACTAGATGGTTGTAGAGGTATTTACTGCTGGGTGGACAAGAAAGGTGGTAACTAGGTGGTTGTAGAGGTGTTTCCTGCAGGGTAGGTCGGTCTAATTGGATTACCCAATTGGGTAATTGTGTGATTGTGGAGGTAGGTGTTGTTGGATGGGCTAGTATAGGGATAACTAGGCAATTGTAGAGGCTGTGATATCAGGGGGGTGGGTTTGAAAAGTAATTGCATAGATTATTAAAATTGAGATGTCTGGCAAATAGTTAAATCGATTGTCATAGACGTCCTGACTGAGAGATATTTGTTGTGTGGGTGACAAAGGGATTGTACATGTTGTAATAGTACTCATGCTAATAATGGGGTCAAGCAGAAAGGGGTGAAGGTTATTGTTTTACAGTGCTAAAAATACGGTTGAGAAGGTGCTTGAGATTGAGGTTGCGTTAGACGTTTAGGTAGATCATGAAATTCTGATTATTTTGTGAATAAAGATTGCGGACGTATACAGAAGTTAATATTTTCTACGAATTGCATTTTTTTCCGAATGAGAATTTGATCTTTATTTGCTTTTGCTTGTTCTACTGATGGATGAGTCACTTACTAAACACATCTTCACCAATTAGAGAAAACTGGAAGTTGTACTCTTGTGATTTGAAATGCTCGTATCAAAATGTCGTATGTTTTTTGGTAGTGTTGACGCAAAATATAGAACTAATTTTTGAAATTACACTCACTAATTTTTTTACAATCATTTTACGCAGCAGTTTTAAATTGGGTGTCCTTAACAAAATAATTAATGAACTACCCACATTATTTTTCTTAATCTATAGAAATTTCCTCAAATTTATACGAGTCAAGTAGCCACTTCGGAAATATTGATCGGTGTAGAATAACCTTTGTTTCTCAAGCCTTCATCGAAATATTCTGGCGTTACTGGTCGATACAAAGAATCTCTTCGCAGTGACCGAACGTTGATAATTTATTCATGTATTTTAGAAATGCTCGTCGCTAATATTTTCAAGTTTCTGCTCACAGAATCTTCAAGAAAAAGAGAGAACCTTGTTGGAGAAACGGCTACCATTTTAGAAAATTTTGGTAGTCTCAACGATCGCGTATTATACATACTCCAGGTGTCGAAGCTTGTAAAAAGGCCTATTGGCAGCCAAGATATTCCGTCGATACAGAGGAAAAAATTCACGGAGAAAGGCCATCGTAACATTTTCTGTTTCTGCCCGAAAGATTTTGTCAGAGGTAAGGAATTGAAAAATGCGTCAGAAAAATTGGCTGTCGTTAGCGTCTTGTGGTGCTGGTGAGAAGAGAGAAAATTTAAATTGGATCTCCTCTGCAAATCCACGGTGATGAAGGCATTCTTATCACTGGCGCCTCTTTTACTCATGGTTTTACTTTTCTTAGATCGAGTTATTGTATAGGGGATGAATAGTACACGATTTGAAATAGATTTAACTGTATGAATAATAGTTTTTATTAAGGAATAATTTATAGGTAGAGATGAATCGTTGATGAAAAATTAAAGCCTCTAAAATTTATCTTAACAAATGATACTTAAATCTTGACCTGTAATACATTGATTCTGTCGATATGTACCCCTAATTTAGCAGCATTTCCGTTTTAGTTGAAGGTGCAGAACATCATCTTGTGCCATGCAAGAAATGTTTCATGCTCAAAATACATAGCCTCGAAACTGAAGTCACAACAAATGTAATACCTATCAGCGTCATGTTCGTCACAACAAATCTAATAATTCAGTTTACCCATGAAAAGTGATCTCGTTTTGTGGATTAAAGCCGAAATTCTTCGAATAATTTTTAGTATAATAAATGTTTTTCTGTGTGGGTAGACAAGTGAGTAAAATTTTGATAAGTTTCGATGAGATTCGTACGCATAGAAAAGTTTTGAAATTTCAAAAAGTTTCTCAGAACTTACAGCACGCGGTGATCAAAAGTGTATCATGATATCAAACCATGATGTTTTGAATAAATATCAAGTTTATGTTCATGAAAAGGATTCTTCTTTAGCAATAGTAATGGATCCATTTTTCGATTAAAATACTCTCTCAGTTTTAGAGTCAGAATTGTTCTCGAAAACTAAATATAAAATTCAGTTTTTCAATCTATAAAATTACTTCAGTAGCTACATACGCTAGCTCGAAAAATTTTTAGTGGGTATTTTTTGCAAATGAATTATAATTTTTCTAACAGAAAAATGCATTTTTCACCTTCATATGATTTTCTTTTCAGTAGTGCTTAACACATCATTATCTATTTATATATATTTACTTTTAAAACCTTTTTTTATTCAGAGAAACGAAACATTTTCAGAGGATTGTCTTTTATTCCGAAAAACGAAATATATTTTAGTCATTAGGATTCAAAACACGAGTTGTTTTCAACAGTTTCACCTGTAAACGTAACCAAATATTTGTCAGACGTCTGACTCTGACCTTTAAATATAGGAAATCTCCATGAAATATAACAAACGCGGAGTACATTTGATAATTTTACACACAGTTCATACGTGCCTTATATTCACTACATTGCCTTCACAGCGCGTCTGTGACATGCTTTACGGGTCGTAAGTCAGTCTCTTACGAGGGTGTGACATATGTTAGTTCTACTACAGGTGATGCAGGTGTTAGTTCTAGTACAGGTAATGCAGGTGTTAGTTGTAGTACAGGTAATACACATGTTACTTCTAACACAAGTAATACACGTGTTACTTCTAACACAGGTAATACAGGTGTTACTTCTAACACAGGTAATACAGGTGTTACTTCTAACACAGGTAATACAGGTGTTACTTCTAACACAGGTAATACAGGTGTTACTTCTAACACAGGTAATACAGGTGTTACTTCTAACACAGTTAATACAGGTGTTATTTCTAATACAGTTAATACAGGTGTTATTTCTAACACAGGTAATACAGGTGTGAACTCTAACACAGGCAACACAGGCGGTGACATCCACACATAGTTCAAACACGCCGTATATCCACGACCCTGCTTTCACAACACGTCTATAACATGTTTTGCAGGTCGTTCGTTGGGCTCACACGAGAGTAATCTCATTACCCAGCTCATTACGGCAATGTTTCTCGTTATCAGGCTCTTCAACGAGCTTACGGCTTTAAAAGTTGCGGCTCAACTTTCTCTATTACAGCCGAGGAAGACAGCACAACCGTCATTCCGGGCAAATGCTGCACGGTTCCTGAGAAAAAACTTGTAAAGGAATTCATAATCACAGTCAACAATAGGTCAAAAAGTTTTCAACAACGAGTATTTGATGTTCGTATTGCTTCTAAAATAGAGGATGGAATGGCGTTCAGCCAGATTGATATTTTTGGGAGCGAGTTAAAGCTTTTTTGTTGTGTTTCTGAAAGATTTTCAGATATATGACAAACTGAAATTCAGGAATTCAGCTACTGACACCGAATGACATAAATATCTCTGAAATGAAAGATGTGATATTTCTGATGGAATTTTATAGACGAAAAACTGAGGGCAATGAAGACAATCAACGTTCAAAGTTATATCGTTTTAAGACAATTATTATAATGTGTTATTTATAGGAGCTCATTTTTACCAGATGCGATTTCAATACATTTTTCTTTTACTTTCATTGTGTACTAAACCCTTGAAGTAAATATGAGTAACATAGCGTCATTTAATATCTCCTTTTTATACCGGCACATTTTTCATAATACTTGGCATTATGGTTTTCATTCCGTGATGTCTGATATAATGGTATTCACCCTGTGTTTATTTTGTAGATACATATTATTTACAAAGGCATGAGCAAAATTAATGTTATACAACGTATCGTACAGAAATACTCCCTATTACGGCTGAGAGAACAGGGACTCTCTTTTTGAAGGAACATTTGTATAATTACATTGTCCATGCATTGAAATTTTCAGCCCATTCGGCTACTGAAATTTAAGGTTATAAACTTCCTCCATACGAAAATTAAATGGAAGCTGAAGCTCAGATCTTGTGTACTAGAGACAAAGATATTAAAACAGCTCCTAACACGACAGGAGTAAAACTCGATGATGATAAAAGACATGTGTTATGATTATAATATTGCAAAAGATATTACAAGCGGAGATGAAAATTACATTGACACATTAAAAGATATCGGGCAGTTGTAGTAAAAATTACTACAATTGTTTTCATTCAAGTTTGTCACTCAGCTATTGACACTGTTCCCATTTGCTACTTGTGTGCTCAATTCAAGTTCCTCAGTTTTATTCAAGATTTTAAAATTGTTGTACTTCCATATTGTAACATTCAGGTGATTTGAAACGTAAGCGTTACGTTCAGGTATTCTAAATTGGCCTGTTTCCTGCCCTCCTTGAGCTGCTAGATTTTCTTTATGAGTAGCAGTGGACCATCTACAACAGCTGAAGCTCAGAGGTTAGGTCTCGTGTAGAAGCTTGAGAACTCTCAGCAAAAAGTTTCCTTAGCTAAATTTATTGAATTATTGAATGGTCACTATAGAAAGTGTACATCAGGCATTGTAAATTATTTCATTGAAATATTAACATATTGCATGAAACTTGCTTCAAAGAGTGATTGTAACGAATTTAGGGTTTAGATTTGAAGCGCATGATCTTGTTTGCCTGTAAATCCTACATTAATGAAATTTTATATGTTAGGGGACAGATCGGGCTATGTTGGGATAAGACATCCTCATGAGCAGCGAGTGTCAAATGATGTCTCCTGTGTTGTTTTCGCTAAATTCTCCCTGCATACTAAAGCGTCCATACATTAAAATTACCTGAGAATGTCTCAACACCTCTAACTAATTAAGAAACCTTCTACCACCTATAGCGACAACATTAGGTAGTCAAACTATATAATAAAATGCCAGGTGTCTCTTTAAATAAAGAACTTTATATATTTTTCGTGCGTAGTTTCTCCTATGTTATTACAATGGGAATCTCCCTTAAATACTGATAGTTAAATCCGTAGACTTTCAGGTGTAGGTAGATTCTTAATCGCTGCAATTAAATCCATAAACTGATAGGGTCTGAAAATCTGTTGCTTTAAGTACCTCCTTCAAATGCATGATATTAAAGCGCGTTATTTTTAACGGGCATGCACACTAGTATGTATATCATAAACTTATGAGGGTGTGTGTGTAACTTTGTATTGTATTAAATTTGTTCCGGAGTTTAAAATGGTATTATTAACTTAAACATGTTCCATTGAAAAGGAGGGTTGTCACACAAGTATTCAGTTATCAAAATAATTTTTTGCTCATTATTCAATAATGCAAGAGAGGGTTTATTGCTCTTATAAATATATAACCATTTTTTAATGAAAGTCATGCTACTGTAACCGAATTTTTACTATTAATGCTCATAGTTGCGCTTCAGCTCGAGAACTATGTTAAGGTAAATGTTCTCGTAACCGTTCACAGAAGTCTCATAAACGTTCACAGAAGTCTTATATGTTCACCGAAGTTTTGTAAACTTTCACAGAAGTCTCGTAAATATTCACAGAAGTTTTGTAAACGTTCACCAAAGTCTCGTAAACGTTACCAGAAGTCTATGTAGTTAACGTTCACAGAAGTCTCGACATGTATACAGATGTGAGCACTTATTCAGATGAAGAAAAGTTACAACAGGATTACTTTTGTTCAAGTTAGCAGAACTATTTTTTTCTTTTAATGACTTAGTGTTTGGTGCTTCATGTGGATGAAATAATAGAACCTTTTATTACAATTCATATTCATGGAACATCATTATGAAAATATGACTGGAACCTATTGGCTGATTTGTAGTTAAAAGAAATTGACATTGCCTGGAAACTTAGTTGGTACGAAAGCTTATGAAAAAAGATAATTGGAAAAGACTGTCCAATCATTACACAATTATTTTTAAGAGATGAAAAAAGTTGACTAATTAGGGGCTGAATTTCAAGCAAAGATTTGAATTGTGCGTTTGATTTAAGCTATTTCTGTTTAAAATTCGTTGTTTTGTGCAATATGTGTATGAAAATTATTATTAATGATTAGAAATTCAGAGTTACGCTAGCGACTATAACTCTGCTAATTGTCATTACAAAATGCTTATTATTCATTATATATGATAGTAGAATCTCTGAATTATTTCATGAGCAGCAAGTAAACAAAGACTCTGGTGGAAAATACGATCCACCCAATATTTGATCCTGATGCACTGACTCAGGCTCATTACTAAAGAAAAAAGTAGATGACATAAAATTTAAATTTTCTGCTTTTCTTTCAACGGCGTTCACTTTTCAGTTTCCATTAAACACTGAATTAGCACAACAAAGAATTGTGTTCAAAAGGATTTCATTACAAAACCATCATTGAAGATTATTTATAACAGATAATAAATTGTAAAAACATCCTCGTGAAGTAGTACTGAATCACGATTATCATGAAGCATGACTATGACGCCGATGAATACATCATGAACATAAAAACATTCACACTGCATCCATAGAGGTACTTGTTTCAGACTTTTATTGTCATAAATTAATTTTTCTAATACAACTCATGCATCGAAACACAATTTGTTTTAAATAAAACAAAAGCTTCACAAACTCCTCTCAACGCTGGCAAAATCAACAGGAGTCCAGCATTGCTACATGCAGGAAAAACGTTGCATAATTAAACAACATCCAGCCGTGAAGTAGCACATAACTTTCTGCCTCGAAGTAGCTCATCAAATTAGTTTCCCAAGTTCTAATTGATGCATCTCGAAGAGAAAAGCAAGCCTAGGGAGAGCGAATTAATTAAGCCGAGATGTTATACGTTTGCATGAGAAGCCTCCGATGAGAGAACTGTAAGAGTGTACCTGCCTTCAGGGAAAACAAAGTATGAGAATGAGTTCAGGGCCGTATGAACTTTGCATGAAACTTGTGTAAGGATTAAATACAATTTGCATAAGACCATCGGCTTATTTCGATAAATTTGAGTCTCAAGTTGAGCAGAAATGAAACTCAGTTCAAAAGCTGCTTCTCGTCACATTGTGGGACAGAATTTGGAAGGAGTAGATCTTGATGAAAGCAGGCTAGTTATTTTTATTTCAAAAATTGATTATAAGAAAGAAATTAGCGACCCATTGTATGATAGAAAGGTTTACCTTTAAATCGAAAGAAAATTATTAGGCGCTACAAACTTTTTCCGCCTCTTAAAATCCTCCAGAACATGAACGATTTCAAGAACTGTTACACACTCGAATATGGCCTTTACACAGAAGGGCTTGTTGGTATTTGGCTTGGTCGTATCTTTGTGTACATCTCAAGCTAAAGATATCTTTCTCATCTCCAACATCCATTTCAGCGTTAACAATTTTTTGCCCGAAATATCAGGTAACTGTTGTTTCTTAAAGTATCTCTCATCACTTCTTTGCATGGTCAGTCAATGAATAAAGTTCATTATTTTCAATAGAGGCTTGTTAAGTGAAACTCATTTAAAGACTTATAAAATATTTAACATTCATCCGAGTCAAAACTTCCATCCCAGATTTGCTGCATATCAATTAAAAGATACCCAAAAACTATTTTTTCAGCGTTAATGAATGCAAGTATTTAAATTTCCAAATAGTACATTCTACAAATTTGAATATGCAAATCAACGCCATTGTAGCAGTCAAACATGCAAATTTTTACGCTAAAACACATTTTTAAAACATTTATAAAAAGTACTGGGTGTGTGAAACGGAGCCTCTATAATACGGATGATTACATACATTTTCTGGAGCGGACAGCATACTCGTAGAGTGAATAGTGTTACATGTCACATAAGTCCACGGAGATTACACCGTAACACAGGATCACTGTATTTACTAACGTGCAGAAGTAGGATAATTTCTTCACGTGTAAGAAATATTCTGTGACCAGAAAACTATTGAAAAATTTCAATCTTGAGCTCTATTTTGGGCAAAAATTAGAGAAATGATCGTCCGAAAATAATTTCCAGAGAAAGAATTTGTGTTTCTAAATTTCCCTTGATTACTTCAAAGGATCACAATATCCATCATCTGTTCATTATTAAAATGTAAACAATGTTTGACAAATTCTTATTTTCAGTTGAAAAATTTCTGACAAGATTCAATATCTTAGATTTGTACTTTGGAATGTCAAAATTAACCCCTGTAATTCTCATGTTTGGTTTTCAAACTCTATTTCTTTTTTAGGTTGTGGCAGGCGACCATTTTCCATTTCAAAACATAGCTATCGTAACTTCACATAACGTTTTCAAAAACCTAACTTGTTCCACAGCGTTTTAATGCGCCCAATCCAATCTTCTTTAGATATTTTCAAACAATACACTACGTCCTCGATCTCCACCTCCTTTGCTCTCATAGCAAAATCCTGCTTTTTCTCACTAAACCTTTTTTTCGGGCTCAACTTTTGTTTCCACTCCACTGTCTTTTTCCACTTCACTACCTTTTTTCCACTCCACTATCTTTTTTTCCACTTCAC